>APFE030382414.1:42724-67733 GCA_000404065.3 Pinus taeda | reverse complement strand
CAAGCAAGCTAAGAAGGATAATAAATTATCACCAAAGTATTATGGTCCGTACAAGGTGTTGCAAAAGATTGGTACTATGGCATACAAATTGGAGCTTCCTGCAGCGTCCCAAGTGCACCCAATTTTCCATGTTTCATGTTTAAAGAAGGTTATAGGTGACAAGCTCCCAGTTCAAACAATATTGCCAGAACGTGAAGAGGAAGAAAAAATCATATTGGAACCGGAAGCAGTCACAGAAACAAGAACTCGACAGCTACGAAATCGATCAATTTCGGAGTATCTCATCAAGTGGAAGAACTTATCCGTTGAATATTCCACATGGGAGGATGAGAATTTTATACAGAAGTATCTAGGACTACTCAAGCATTGAGGACAACACTTTTCGGAAAGAGAAGGGCATGTTTGGTCCCTATAATACTAGTGATTCCCCCATTACTATTGTCATTGTATCCCTTATTGTTATTATTGTGCCCCTATTGTCCCCATATTGTTATTAGTGTGCCCCGTAGAAACCCACTATTGTTATTGTTGTGTCCCGTAGAAACCCACTATTGTTATTGTTGTGCCCTTATGTTATTAGTGTTAGGTCGGCTTGATTATATTGTGACCCCTTAAACTCTTATATATAAAAGGAAGGTTTAGTCATTTGTATCATCCAAGAATTGTTCTTTTGTGTAATGTAAAGGAGGTTGCCCCCTTGAAGAAGTTGAATTCTAAGGCGTTGATTTATCTTTTCTATCTTTTTGTGAGCTGGTTTCCTAACATCACTTTAGGGCCAAACCCCTAAAATTATGACTATATAAATAGGGTCAATCTACTTAGACAATTATTTCTCCTACATAGGTTGGCTTTCCTAAACCTCTTCTACTTTTTTTGAGTTCAATTTTGAATCAACCTTTGAAATAAGCTGCTATGCTTGTTGTCCCATTCATAAATGTTGTTGGTATCAAATTCAGCTTGGAAATGTTCTTATTTGTTGTGTTAAGAAAACTTCTCTTACATAGTTTGACATGGGACTATCCCAGAATGGTGATGTGACTTTTGGTTCAAGAACAATGCCTGGGATAAAGTCAATATGAGGAAAAAAAGATGGAGCATCTCCTTCATGAATGCACCAAGACCTTTAACATAGAGTGATCTCCTCCTTGTTGATGTTTGTAGCTTGGGCAGTTACTTCTACATATGCCTAAGTGTTTAGGTGCGTAGAAGCCACCTAATACATCGTCAAAGCTTAGCAATTATTTTAGTAATTAAAGTAATTTCTTTCATAAGATAAAAGTGATTTTAATCTAATGAAATGCAAAGCCTATTTGCAATAGTGAATTAGCTAAATCTCAATTGTCAATCTCAAGTGAAGCAATATCTAATTTCAGCTGCCAATTGCTTTGGAGATTAGGGTTGTGAATTCAATCAACAACTCATGATTATAAAAGAAGATGTAAGGAGAGTAGAAGACACACAACAATAATGAACACAAGGCTTGAGAGGAGATTTCATTAATTGAGTGGAGAAGGACTTCCATTCAATTGTGCTAGGTCTGAGGAGGGTGCAAGGGTGGATCAGATTTAGGTTATTGTTCTATTTGTAGTTTCCTCAGCGGGCTATTATCTTCGTAGGTTTTGAGTTATTAATGTAGAACTAATTTGATTGGGCAGAAAACTTGTGTAATGTGTGATTGAGATTGGTTGTGCTTCTGCTAAATATTTTTTTGTTTACATTAAGAACTTAGTTGTTCTTTTATTCAGTAGATCTGTGATAAATTTGCTATGAATTAATTTTCAAGTTGTTGGGTTTTGAAATTAACAAGGTAGCATGCTGAAACTCTGAGAAATCAATCTCGTATTTACCACGCGCTAGGTTCATTTAGGCTTCAGCAATCGCAAGGGTCTAGGTTGGGCCATCGTTCATACGAGGCACAATTCTTATTTTGCATGCTGAGAAATCAAAGCATAAGAGAAATTAGTTTCCACAATTTGTGGGGCCAATGGCTAGATATTTGAGTGATTTTTTTTTTAATGAAAAGGTGGTTGACAGGGCGACCACGACATAGCTACTAACAAATCTATCAAGCATCGCAGAGAATGGTGTGAGTCGAGACCACAGGGGACATGGTAATCACAGAGGTCAAATTGGCAATAGCAGAGATAGAGGTTGGTTGGGATGCAAGTGTAGCATATACTTGCTAGTCGAGCTGGTAGCCAAAATAGTCGCTGATAGTCACAGGGCAAACCAGCTCTAACAAGCCATGTAATCGAGGAAGCGAAGGGTTGTCAAAGAAGCTTGTAGTCGTCACTAAGTCGGTGTCAGGGATGTATGGGGCAAGGAAAACCAATCGTAGAAGACAACAGTCCCCAAGTCGAGAGAAAATCCCAGCCGCTGTCAGATCCAACAAGGTCAGGGATAAAAATATTAGCCGACAAGAGAGTTCGTACAATCCATATGGTTCTGCAAAGTGGTCAAAACATAGTCATTCAAACAAGGAGAGTTGTGATGTAGAGGAATCTAGTAGTCAACCATAGATTGACAGAAGTCCTACAAGTGCCGTCGAGAACAGTGCAAGGATTATACAAGGGCCATACAAGGGTGTTGAGTTGCATAAGAGTGGTGCCAAATTGCAATACAACAAGCAGTGATGGGTGGCCACCTCTTAGAGAGAGACCATATCAATGGGTGGGTTGGAGCAATGGTGACAACAATGTAGGAATTTGACAAAGGAGCACTCGTAGCTGTACAGTTCGTATGGGAGCCACATGTCAACCGTAGTGTAGAAATCTAAATTTCTAGTAACAAATTTTTTCAATAACATTTCTGATTTGGAGATGGCCCCAACTAGTCTGAGGTTTGAGAACAGGTTGGAGGGTACATCTAACTTCACTCCTCGAAGGTGAGGGTTTCATAATTCATTTATTCTCATGGAGAATGGCATATTGGAGTTTGCTAATACCAAACTCACCTTGCCTAAAGATGTTGCAGAATTGGCCACCTATAACCAAAAGGAGGTAAAATCTAGAAGAACTATCTTGGATGCAATGAAGGATCATGTGATTCCTCACCTATCCTAGAACAAGGCAACAAGGGAGATTTGGGAGGCTTTGATGAAGCTTTATTAGAGTGATAGCACAAACAAAAAAATGGTGTTGAGAGAGAAACTCAAGAACACCAAGATGACTAGATCATATACCATGACCAGTTCCCTAACTAAGGTCACACATGTATGTGATGAGTTGGCAATATTTGGGGCGGTCATGATAGAGGATGAAATGGTAAGGATGACCCTTAATGGCTTCACCAAGCTATGGACTCCTTTCATGAAGGGAATCTTTGCACGAGAGCATCATCCTAATTGGGACAAATTATGGGATGATTTTGTCCAGGAGGAGATTCAGGAGGAATCTCTAGGAAACCAATAGAAGGGTGATGATGAGAACCTTTCCCATAATAGTCAGGCAAGACAGGCAAACGAGAAGAAAAATACAGGGGGAGAGGCTACTTCATAGGCTAGAAAGAACAAGTCTTGGAGCAAAGGGAAATGATTTACATGCCACAAGAATGGATGCCCCTTGACGTTGAAGCTACCTCTATTGTTAATTTGTGTTAACCCTCTCATACTACTGCGATGTTGTTGTATCTGCTTTGTGCCTTCCGCACTGTTACAACACTTCACTGTGCTGCTTCAGAGTTTGGCGCTCTAACTCTGCCACTGTTGCTCCATCATCCCTCGCACCAACTGACTCCCGTCAATCTGCTACTGTCATTAAGGGCTCCCGTAGCCGTATGTGATCCAAGAGTTTGGGTACCTCAAGGATCCTACCCGCCATGTAGCTCTTTCGAACTACAACTCAATATGGCCCCACCTCTTCTCTAGAGGTGCATGAGCACTCATGGCGCAATCATCATCATCCTCTTTGTCAGCTTGCACCGGAGCAACCTTTGAGTCAAACTTCTCTTCTTTACTCTTCTTCCGAGGGCACTGCGTCGTGAAAAGACCCATTTCTCCACATCTGAAGCATCTGACTTTGGATATGTCCTCCTTTCGTTTTTTTTGCCCTTGCTGTCCCGCTGATGCGAGCGCTGCATCCTCCTCTTCCTCCTTAATTCTGACCCCTTTGTTGCTGCTTCTTGCCTTGGTCCATTGTCTGGACAAAGGTTTCCAAGTCTTCAGTGACTGCATTCAGGGCAGTCCTGATCATAATTCAGCATCTGGTGTAGCCCCCACAGAAGTTAGCTAATCATGGATCCTTTGCAACTTGAGAAGGAAGGGATTGATTTCTTCTCCCTTCTGCATCTGAAACTATCTTAGCTGACTCTCAAGCAACATCTTCCACTGAATGAAAGTTCCCTCGTACAATGTGGTCAAGGCCTCCCACATTTCCTGTGCTGTGTCTTTCTCAGCAATATGTGGGATCACATGATCCTTGACCCCGTCCAAGATCACGCACTTTTCTTTTGCCTGAGCCTCCTTGTACTTCTTGAGAGGATCAACATCAACCGGAACAACAACCGTCTTCAAGGCATAATCCTTGATGCGATTTTTATCCAAAACTGCCAGGATCCTGGCCTTCCAGATGACGAAGTTAGATGCTCCATCCAACCTGTCCTGATCCCTCAACCCGTTAACGACCATCTCTGCTCAAAAATGTCGAACTGGTTCTCTTCTCCCTCTTTCACTGCTGCCCCAGCAAAACTCGGATCTGAATTTCTTTGGCGCTAGAAATCCTCTAAGGAACAAGCTCCCTCTGAATTTTGATTTCCTTCATAGAAATCCTTCTGCCAACTGCTGTCGAACCACCACTCTCTGATCTCTCTTTGCTGCTGCTCAAGACTAGATCTAGATTTCTTGGCAAGAAATCTTTTAAGGAACTGATTACCTCTACTTTGCTTTTGCCCCACTAGGTACTGTTGTGCACCAACAGAATCAGCACCCCACCAGCAACTCCAGATGAAATCTGCGCTGCACCTCTAGTCACGACAATTGGAAAAACGAGACTCAACAGTCTCTGCGCTGGCCCAGTAACCACTGTGCTTCCCTCTGCAGCAACAACGTCACCCAATCAGGTTGACACAGGCTTTGCGTGAACCTCCCTTGGTGACTGCGTCACCCCTCCTCTGCTCTCTTGGCTTGAAACTGCGTTGTCTCTCGGGACAGTTGTCTTTACGCACATATTTTCCTATGTCCTTTCGCTAATGGCTTTAGTCCTCCTTGATCTGCAATCGCTTCGATACCATGTGAAAATTTTTGAATCTAACAAGTCAGAAATCCTACTGCAATAAACTAATTTGCATTACCTACTTGTGTTCTTCATTTTAACAAGTCATTTTCAGAATTATTTAGAAAATATTAATGCAAATACATTGCAGCCTACACCAATATACAGATCAAGTACTGAAAAATAAATGAGACAACCACACAAAGGACACACTTATTTTTTTGGATTAAACGTCCCCAGAAAAACCCAATGCGGGAAAACCAGTGCAACAGATATGAGGGTTTTATTATTAAGCAGATTTTTGAATACAACTAGGGTGCCAAATCTGGCTCCCCCAACAGAGAATAAACCTGACAGAAGTACCTCTATCCAAAGACAGATATTTTGGCGGATCCAGCAACTGGATGAACAAACCCCACAGGTGACTGTGCTGTCCCTAGTGCTTTGTAGTGATGGTTGCTCCTAGCTCTACGCTAGAATTGCGTCACCCTCCCAGTGAGCCTTCTCGTCTCGTAAATCGATCTACTGAATTGATGCTCGATCTGCCTCACAGAAACCCCAGCGCTGCCTTTGCATGACTGTGTCAACCCTCCAGCCTCTGCATCACCCTCCTAGAGTTGCGCTGTCTCTCCCTGGTGCTGTGCTGCCTCTCTATTATGTATTCTCGACCTTGAACAAAAGTCAAGCTGCTAAACTACCCCTCTCTGCACTAGAAGCTTACTCTGAAATTCTCAGCAAACCATGCCCTAGAATTTCGATCTAGCTCAAGTGCTCCTCTCACTTTGTGTGTTCTCCAACTGACCCCAAGCCTTCCTTTATACTTTTCTTGTTGAAAAATCAACGGTCGTGATCTAATCTCTAATCAACGGCTAAGATTAAATTAGACTTGATCCTCGTCACTTAGAAGCTTCTCACCCATATTTACATTAATTCACTTTAATTATTTTAATTTCCTAAGTTTTAACTTAGGCACCATTAAAAATAATTAATTATTTGAATAACATGCACTCTGGGTGGATTTTTTCCAGACAATTTATGGGTCTCGGAGATCTCATGTGTTCTAGCCCCTCCACAAAATTTCGGAGCTAGAGCACATTCGATGCTACCCAAAAAATCAATAGGTAGGAGCTGCATATTGCGAGTCGAAGGACCGGGCAGGTACAGGGTACAACCAAGAGGAGTTGAGAAGTCGACTACATCAGCCAGATGGTCAGAGTATCTAGTCAATGTACTGACACCAAGCCCCAGTTTGTGTTCTTGTACTAGGGGATGTATGAGGGCCATTATCCCTAGTACGGGAGCCCTAGATTGTTGTATTATATCAGTGGGATTAATATAACGAAGTTGGGTTAAAAATTGTAAAAAGTTGTTTATATTTTGTGCATGTGTGATTTACTGTGCAAAGTAGTATCATTGAGATTCCTGGTTTGGTAGTGTCAGAGATTTTAAGATTCTATCCTAGACCCAAGGTCATGGAAAATCAACACTGAAGGCTGAGTAATTGTTGTTGGTGTTGTTGTCCTCTCCTCAACCTTTAAAACCTCTTGCTTGAACATCTACCACTGATGGCATGGTATCATGTGACTTCCTCAAGGATTTGTGGTCCTCAAATCTCACATCGTTTCCCACCATAGTCTTCCCTTATGATGGAATGTACACCCTATATGCCTTGGAAGTCTCACTGTACCCAAAAGAAAATGCCCTTTTGTCTTGAGGGCTCCAACTTTGTCCTCTTCTGTGATGGTACATGGATATACAATGGATACTTGAAGATATGGAAATGCCCCACCTTTGGTTTCATTCCTGTCAACACCTCCTCATAAGTCTTATCCCATAAGACCTTGTGAGGACTCTTGTTTTTAATATAGACTACTATATTGCATCCTTCTACCCATAGGAACATGGATAGATATTGACCATGGATCATGGCTTTAGCAGCCTCGATGATGGCCTTGTTCTTTCTCTCAGCGACCCCATTTTGTTGCAGGGTGTAAGGAATTGTCAACTCTTCTTGATGCATGCCTCTTTGCAAAATCCCCTGAACTCATTAGAGGTATACTCACCCTCATTGTCCAATCTAAGGACTCTGATCTTCGTCCCAGTCTGGTTTTTCACGAGAGCTTTGAACTCCCGAAATCATTTGAAGACCTCATCCTTGGTCTTCATGAACTATATCCATGTCCTCCTTGGACAATCATCTATAAAAGTCATATAATGGTTCTACCCACTCAAGGATCCTACTAACATAGAACCACACATCATAATGTACTGTATCCAACAACCATTTGGACCTAGAATCATTGCTTGGGAAAGTAGTCTTGGCGTGCTTGCCAAGTGCACACCCTTTGCAAACACCCTATTTCTCCACACTAAACTATGGAAGATTAGTGACAATCTCTTGTAATATAGGCAAAGCCTTGTGATTCAAATTTCAAATGTTCCATTTACCAATGCCACAACTTGCATATGTTATCATTGTAGTGAACCAAGGCACGTACTGGCTAACTCTTCATCATGTACATGTTACCTTCTCTCCCACTAACTCATTCTATGCTAGAACTAGAATATCTCAACTTGATAATCACCTACCCATCTTGGAAACAGGCCTCATATCCCTTGTGCTCCATGGATGAGACTGCAAGAAGGTTCTTATGTATGCTTGGAACATAAAGAACATCTTTAACATCTAAGGTTTCACCTGACTCTATTTGAAATTGAATAGTTCCAACTCCCTCTATTGCAAACTTGGCATTTTTGCCAAGCTCCACAGTTAGGTATGAGTCATCCTCTCTCATGCTGGCAAATTACTACTGCAACCCTGTCATATGATGAGATGCTCCATTGTCACAAACCGTGCATCTTTATTAGTGAGGCCAGAAAGACATGTCACTAGCTTGAACTCCTTCTCGAACTTGTTGGAAAACTTGCTCACTTTTGAGTACACTGATGTTGCAACTTGTGACTCCCCTTTGCCTTTATTTTTGTTCAGACACCGACCTGCATAGAGGCCAAATTTGTGACATGCAAAGCATTTCACTTTCTTCGTGTCCTCTTCTTCTCCAACTCCTAAGGTATTTTTTCATCTTGTGTTCTTCTTCCCCTTTCCCTTCCTTGCAAGGTTCTCATCATCACCTTTGGACTGGATCCGATGAAAAGATTCCTCGAATCTCCTCTTGAATGAAGTCATCCCATAACTTCTCCTATCTAGATAGGTTCTCTCATTTGATGAACCCTTTGACGATTTTGAAAATTCATTTAGGGCTCCCTTGACCAACTCTTGATTTGATATTGCCTCCCCATCTCTAGCCAACTCGTCTTGTACTTGTACGATCTTGGTGAGATATGTAGCAACTGTGTCTAACTTGGAAATCTTGGTGTTCCACAACTTCTCCTTCAACACCATTTTCTTGTTTGAATTATCACTCTATTGCAACTTAAAGCCTCTCACATTATAACTTAGTCAAAACCTCCCACATTTCCTTGGCATATTTCTTTCTAGAGTAATGAGGGATCACATGTTCTTTCACCCCATCCAGGATGATTCTTCTGGCCTTCATGTTCTTTTGGTCATCAACAACTAGTTGTGCAACATCTACAGGAGGGGCAGGCATGCTACTCGCAAGCTCCCAATTCTCATTTTCATCAACACTTCCAAAGACTGTAGTTGGATGCACCTTCCAACAGGTCTTCAAACATCAATCCGATTGCAACCATCCTCACAACTTCCAAATCGAATACTCAAACCCCATAAAATATAACTATTGAAAAAATAAACTATTCCTTCTCCTCGTAGTTTTACTGCTTTGATACCATGTTAATTTTTAATACTAGAACTAATTAAATTTTCCTAGCAATTTATTTTATACCCAAAAAATATTTCACGTAAAATTGTTGAAACTAAATACATTGGTATTTAACTTCACAATTTTGTTGTGGAATTAAAAATTGAAAATCAATCACAATAACAACAACAATTTGCCCAACAAATTCTCCTTCATTTTTCTATTACTCAAGAAAATTAGGGCTCCTTTACCACGGAAAATAACCCTTAGAGAATACATAGAAAATACAACAATTTAAAACTTGGAAATAACATGAAATTTCGACCTATTGGAAAATTCTACCCTTGAAGATTTTCGGCCCCTAAAAAACTCAGCTCTTCCTCTTGCAATTCAACCTCTTCTTTTCCATTTGTATGGTCCCCTATGCATTAGAGAAATCGACTTCTATCTCTTAGGTTTTACGGCGTGCGCAAGCCTTTTCTGGAACTTGCCCTCCTCACAAAACTCAACCTCCTCTCTCTCCAAGATCTCGACTCTAAATTCTTCTTACTGAAATCTCCTTGTTGCACACATTTCTTCTTCTCTTCAATTTTCAGTCTCTCACTCCTCTTGAGAAAATTGCTCTTCTAAGATTAATGTGTCTTCCACCTCTCCCATAAGCTTATTTTATAATTTCATTACACCAAATCCCTAACCCTAATCTCCTAAGTGATGAGTGGCTAGGATTAGATTGTAATCCTCACTTGAGACCAACGGTAGAGATTCAATCTAATTCCTTAAATAGCAAACATTAATCAATTAAATTAATTAATGTACTTTTCCTAAGTTAGACTTAGGAAAGAAATCATAATAATCGCTTACTTCTCATGAGCAAACACCTAAAAAGGATATTGGACATCTTCTGCATGCTTGACTCTTAGCCTATGTAGAAGCAGCTGTCTGAGCTATAATCATCAACAATCATTCTGGTTTGAGGTGGAGGTCCCACACATGTTTGCTCTCCCCTACCCATGGTAGGTGTGACCACTTTTGGTGGCCACTTGTCCAAGCCTCCCTCCTTTATAATTTGCTCACTACCCCTGGCATTAACATTGATATATCTGAACAATACCCTTAGAACAACAACCAAAACAGAACACAACAACTAAAACAGATCATATTCTTTAACTAGACAACAAGGAGATAAAAACAAACAACAAAAGTGAGAAATGCATAGGAAGATTCAATCCATTGCTTTATCTCTATCTCCATTCTCACTTGCTAGGATTCTTCCATTTTTCCGCCCCATAGGCACAAATTAGTGTGACTTATAGCCATTAATACTGTTAGAGGGGGGCAGAATCTGTTTGTGATCCTTCTCTTGGGGTTAAGATCCATAGCCTTATATCATGAGCGTGAATGGTCCTTCTCCTTGCTTAATTGTGCTGGTTTGAGGTAGAGTGATCGCATTTACTTGTGCTGGTTTGAGGTAGAGTGACCGCATTTATTTGTTCCCTGCACTTGTGACAATTGTTACCCCTAGACAGTTTGATATTTGGGCATTTGGGCAAACTGGTTAGTTAAAAATTATTTGGGTATTTGAGTAAACTCTAATAATTTAGAAACATTCTCAATGTTTCAAGTGGACACCCCAGCCAACATTGGAGATTCCAATTGAAGCTTTGGTCCCCTTCAAAGTTTCAATTTGATCTCCCAAGTGTCTCTTGTTTCCTTGGTGATGGGTAGACTTTCACAATTTTAAAATCCAGAATTTATAATTGAACTCTCAATAACCATGAACCTGAACTTCCGCATATTGAAATATGTAAGATGATGTTTTCAGGAGTTCATATTGTAGATTCTAGTTTCCTGTTGTTAAATAAATTTCATTATAGCTCGTCTCTCATATGAAACACATGATCTGATGGTTATCTTTACAGTACAATATTGATAAAGAACAATACCCTTTACAAATTCTAGGGGTATCTTTTGGTTATTTGTTGTTAAATAAGTTTCATTGTATCTCTTGTCTCTCATGTGAAACACATATGATCTGATGGTTATCTTTATATTCCGATTTTGATAAAGAACAATACCATTCCCAGATTCTAGGGGCATCTTTTGGTTTCTCGTTAAATAAATTTCATTGTATCTCTTTTCTCTCATATGAAAAGAAACACATATGATTTGGCAGTTGTCTTTACATTACAATTTTGATAAAGAATAGTACCGTTCCAGATGGGGGTATCTATTTGCCAAATTTGTCTAGGTGTAACACCCAACCTCCTAAAACTCAAGCCATTCGAGCAGGGTAGAGCTTTGTAAGAATAGAGCCTTGTACTCTCCATCAACCTCATGAGTAAACCAATGCTTCATTGGCCTGTCTTTATGCTTTAATAATAAGAAATGAATTATCACTATGTACAGGAAATGCTTTCTTGATTCTTCCTATCTAAGTATAATTAATGTTATTGATTTACAAAATTAAAAAGGGAAAAAGAATATAGAAGAAAAATTTCAGGCACCTGAGGAAGTGTCTCAATATGACTCTTTATGATTAGCTTCTGTCGAGGTACAAAATTTCCCAGTGATGCTTGAGTGTGGCCTTCCTATTTAATTGCTACTTATCTTCCGAGAATCATGATTCTTTACAACTTTGTTTTCTCATCATCCATATCTACAACAATGCAATAGCAATTAATTGGTTCTCTGTTGCGATGCTAGTACTTGCAGAGCACGTTTTTAAGTCAGTTGGCAGCAAAGACTGTTCCAAAGGGCATGCACTGTGTCACTGTTGTTGACAATTGATTGCCGCGTGCTTCTACCTGAAAGGCTTAAATTTCCTAACAAGGAGAAGTTGGAGAACCCCAGGATCTATCATTATGTATTATTTTCTGACAATGTGCTAGCTACCTCTGTTGTGGTTAATTCATCCATACTGAATGCAAAGGTATGAATTTGACTTCAATGTCACCCTCTCTGTTTTATTTTTGTAATCACCATTTTTTTGGTTCTCATTCAGCATATTCTTTTGTTTTTTTCAGGAACCTGAAAAGCACGTTTTTCATTTTGTAATGGATATATTGAATTTTGGGGCTATGAAGATGTGGTTTTTAGAAAACCCTCCAGGCAAAGCTACAATAAATGTTGAAAATGTCGATGATTTCAAATGTCTAAATTCTTCCTATTGTCCAGTCCTTAGGCAGCTTGAATCTGTAGCAATGAAAGAATATTATTTTAAGGATGATCATCCAAGTACTCTAGCAGCAGGCTTTTCCAATTTGAGGTATCGAAATCCAAAATACTTATTTATGCCAAACCATCTTCACTTTTATTTACCTTAAGTTTATACTAAGTTGGACAAGATCCTCTTTTTTGGATGATGATATTGTGGTACAGAAAGATTTGAGTTCACTCTTGTCTGTCAACCTCCAAGGAGAGTAAAATGGTGCAGTGATGGCTTGGCCAAATAGCTAAACTTTACTATTCCTCACATAGCCCAGAACTTCGATCTGAATGCTTGTGGTTGGCCATATGGGATGAATGTTTTTGACTTAAACGAATGGAAAAAATGTGATATAACTAGGATTTACCACAAGTGGCAGAGCGTGGTCAGTTTCTGTACCAATCTTTGTATCTCATTGTCGTTATATAGAATGCCTTTTTATAAAAAATTTAATTTTTTTTATTTTTTTTTTATGAACTTTCCTAATTGCAGTTCTGTATCCTGACTTGTGGATATATTGCATGTTTCAGAATGAGCACAGAATATTGTTGACTTGTGGATCTATTGCATGTTTTAGAATAAGGACAGGATATTGTGGAAGCTTGGAACACTGCTTCCCGTTTTGATTACATTTTACAACTTAAAACTTCCCTCTGAATAGCTCCTGGCACGTATTGGGCCTAGGATACACAACCCAAGTGTGGAGTTTATTGAAAATTCAGCTGTCTGTCACAATAATGGGAACATGAAGCCCTGGCAATGAGCAAATATAGGTCTTACTGGACAAAATATGTAAAATTTGATCATCCTTATCTACAACAATGCAATATCAATTAATTTATTGGTTCTCAATTGTCATGCCAGTACTTGCAGAGCACGTTTTTAAGTCGGTTGGTAGCAAAGAGTGTGTCACTGCTGTTGACAATTGATTGCTACGTGCTTCTACCTGAAAAGTTTGAATTTCCTAACAAGGAGAAGTTGGAGGATCCCAACCTCTTATGCATTATTTTCTGACAATGTGCTAGCTACCTCTGTTGTGGTTAATTCATCCATACTGAATGCCAAGGTATGAATTTGACTTCAGTGTCACACTCTCTGTTCTATTTTTTATAATCAGCCATTTTTTTGTTCTCATTTTGGATATACCTCAGCATATTCTTCTGTTCTTCTGTTCTTTCGGGAACCTTAAAAACATGTTTTTCTTCTCGTAAGGGATAGATTGAATTTTGGGGCTATGAAGATGTGGTATTAGAAAATATCGTGGCATGTTATGGGTATGGGTAAAAAATATTGTGGCATGTTAGAGAAAAACATAATCCGAAGTTAGCATCATATATCAGATATCAGTCAGATTGTAATTACTGTCCCATTGGGCTGTGATCTGCAGGGATTTCCTACAGCTAGCACACCCACTTCTGTCACCTCTGTTTGGGGCTTTACGTGATAATCCCCAAGGATTACTATAACTACTTAGGTTCTGTTCAACCCTCAGTCCATTTCTATTTGGCTTTTACCTGTGAATCTTAAAAGCTTGCATGCCTTAACAGATCTTGTTCGAGTTAAAATTTTGGGGATTAAACCCTAAAACATTGGGTGGTTTATGTTTTTTTTTTTAACTTTAAACATATATAATAATTTACTTACACAAGCTTTGCATGCTTGGATGGCGTGATAATTCTAGATGGAGGATTTAGAATTTTAGAGTCTAATTCTGCTAATGCATCAGAAATTGGTGATAGCAATGAGATTGGTGCTGTAGAAGCTATATGAAAAGATGGAATCCCCTAGTGTGTCAGGAATGAAGACTTACACAAGCTGTAAAGCATGTAAATAATTAAACAGCTATTTACCCTGAACAGACTATGAAATCTACCAAATGTAAAGCCTGTTTTTAAAATTTAACAAAATTTCATGTATGAAATTGATTGAATTTTGTGTATCAAATTGATTGATTTGATGAGAAGTACCTACCTGGTTTCCTGCCGATGAAGAGGCTTCAGATTTACTCCAAATTTCGTTCCCGTTACCAAAAGACCATAACCTCCCAGCGAAACTAAGTACAACCTAGGTACTCAGTCCAGATTGCTTTTCAATTGCTGCAATCTGTTCCCCCGTGCCCAAAAACTTCAGAACAAACAAGGCTCAATCCTTACTGTGGATAACTTCGTGTTACTGTACTTCCTCCAACCGCCCTCTGATTATTTGTTTCTTCCCCCCGCCATTCTCAAGATAACCTTCCTTCTTTTAAATCTCCATTCACCGCCTCCCTCCATCTCTATGTCCTAATTTTGATATGTGTTGATTTTATAAAACAAAATCTGATTTGATTTGGTGATTTTATTTGAATATCTAAATTTGATTTAATAAAGTTTATTTATTATTTTAATGATTTAATTTATAATTTTTAATTTAAAATTAAAATTTTAACATTAAAACTAATATTTTGTGTTCGTTTGAGGGTTTATTATATATATAGTGAGTTACATACGGGTCCATGCATACGTAGCTATCGTATGGAGGCCTCGTATGTATGCTAATACTTGTATTTTATTTATAGCTATAGGTGGGTCATTACATACATCCCTCCTTCCAAAAACTTCGTCCCGAAGTTAGGTTTTTTTTAAATATATTAATGATTATTATGAGTATATAAATCTTTACATTTACAAAATTGAATTTGTTTTCTTTAATATTTTTAAAATTTTACAACTATAATATCCATGTTCTACCCCAGTTTGTTTCCCAGCTATTCTATAATCATCCTATCCTTCCTAATCTCTTTCGCTTCCATCCTATCCGTCTTCTACTAGAGTATGCCATGGCATCAGCTATACTAACTAACCATTCATAGATTTTTTTAAGGGTATCAGCGTTGATTATATCAACCTGATTGCCTAGTAGGCATCTGGTAGTTATCATCACACGTCTAGGGGAACGTGATTCGCACAGTCCTCCCATGACTCTAGGTTTCGGAGGATAAACGGCGAGTAATACCTCCACCCCTCCTAGTGGGACCAGGGTTAACACCCTATCATGGAATCTCTTTGAGCCTTAATTGTTCTGAAGTTTTTGTCATCACGTGGTCATCTTGGTAACGATATTATCTGCAACATAAACACTTGTTCATACATTTATAAAATATGCATCAACATATTCAAAACAAATAGTTTATGTATAATTCATACATGTTAACTACAGTATAACATACTTGGCCATATTCTACTCATGTTATTAGCTTTCATATTAAAATGTAATCATTCTTTTACTTCTATCTCATCAATCATATCGATATGCATAAATGAAACAAAATTATAATATCTTAATTCCCATCAGAAGCAAAATTACTCAAATATTTAAACTTTACTTTGATAACTATAATTCAGTAAGATCAATAACATATTCCGTCTTGGTATCTACGTACTAGTGTAATTAAACAGATAACATATCATAAAAATTCACGTTTATATGTGATCATTCCAAAATGGTTCTGAGTTTCTAATTAAAGTAAAGTGAATATATACAAAATATGGTTTAAAGTTCATCAAAATTGACACAAGTTAGGTTATTTTTGACATATGATTTCTGTATTTTCCCAAGTAGCCGATCCAGGACTATACTTGTCCCACTGGACCTTAACTTGGTCTACCAGACGATTCCTGAGCTGTCGAACTCTACGTTCCAGTGTACGTAGTGGTTCGACCGATATGATTCCTTCGTCCGATGCCTACAGTTCCTTCCATTGAAGGTTATGAGATTGGTCAGCTATATAATGTCTTAATACAAATACATGAAATACATTATGAACTTTATGCAAGTGAGGTGGCAGTGCAAGACGATAGGCGACAGGTCCAACTCTTTCCATGACTTTAAATGGTCCAATAAATCGGGGTGACAACTTTGTCCCTTTTCTGAATCGAATAGTTCTTTTATTCGGTTTGATGTGGATGAAACCTGATCCCCTACTTCATACTTCCTATCAGTTCTGTGAGCATCAGCATAACTCTTTTGTCTATCCTGAGCTTCTTTTAACCATTGCCTAATTTGTTTCACTTGCTCATCCATTTCTTGGATTAATTCTGGTCCTACTATTAGCCGATCTTCTAACCTATCCCAACTTAATTGTGTTCTGCAAGGTCTGCCGTATAATGCTTCAAATGGAGGCATTCCGATTGAACTGTGATAACTGTTATTGTATGCAAATTCGACTAAGGATAAGTACTTTTCCCAGTGCGATTGCTGATCCATAACATACATCCTCAACATATCTTCAAGTACTTGATTTACCCTTGTTGTCGCATAGATTGTCTGAGCAGCACGACAACGCTAAGATTGGGGGTTGTCACTCTGATCCCCGATCCCTCCGTTTAAGCCATCTCCCTGAAGCAGGCTAAGGGGGTAGACCCTATGGGAAAAAGGAAGACCAACTGGGAACCAGTTGGGTTGGGAGACACAGCAGGGGGAAACAAGACCTAATTGAGTTTAGAAATTAATGTTCCAGTGCCCTATGGAGTTAATTAATTGTTGTTACTTATGAAGTAATTTAATGATTGCTTGAAAATATTTACAAGATTTCCAACATGTAACGCGCATTATATAATCCAAGCAATGATTAATTTTACGAGATGCGAAATATTCAATGGATGCGCCATGCCTTAATAAATTTTAAAAGATCAAATACTTTAAGCAACCACGAAATTTAAATGCTAACCAGTTTCGAATAGTTAATCTCCGGATATAAACATTTAAGCACATTTAACTATACCATAACAAAAAAAGACTTTAAAAGGAATTTCCAATGTTCTTAGAAGTTTTTATTTTTAAATATTTTATTTATTTATTATATATTATTATTATTATTTTTAAATAAGTCTAAATCTAAATAAAACAAAATAAAAGCCTAACTTTTAGAAAGAAAAAAAATTAGGATTTTTATTTATTTTTTATTTTTTAATGATTTTTATTTTTTATTTTTATTAACGTTAAAAAAAATCTAAGTCTAAATGAAATAGAAAATAGGCAAAAGTATAACTAAACATAAACTAAAAAAAACAAAATCTAAATCTAAAGCTAACACCTAATCATATATACATAAAAAGAAAAATTTATAAAATCTAAATTCTAAAAAAAAAACTTAAATCTAAAACCTGAAAAAGAAACTTTTTTTATGACTTTTTCATTATAAGTTATCCTAACTTAACAAAATAATGTGAAAAATCGAAATTAAAATCTTTTATTTGTTTATTTGTTAAAGTCTAAATGCTAAAATCTAATTTAAATAAAATTAAAATCTAACTTAAAATTGAAATCTAATCTAAACAAACAAAAACATAATACGCTAACCTAAAAAAATCGAATGAAAACTAACAAAGAAATAAAGCATATAAAAAAATCAAAATGCGCGTTTGTTGTTTTGTTGTTGCAAATTGATGGCGGCGAGGGTTTCTTGACTGTACGCAGGTGGATGAGGACTGGGAGCAATTAGAAGTGCAGTGTAGCAACAGCAAGGGGACGATCGAGCATAGAAAGACGCAGGTTCTGGCAACGCGAATATGTGGAGGAGAGAACTGAAGCTGTGTGGAGAGATATAGGAAAAACGCAGGGGAATGAGGCAGTGACTGCAGATTTTGTATGGATGCAATGGAATAGGCAGCTTGAAGATGGCTCGATGCAGTTTGAGAGTGAGGCTGGGCAGATGGATGGCAGCGTGGGGGTTGCAGTCAGAAAAAAAGAAAGTCGTGGGGAGAGCTAGGGAAACACGCTGTCGGTTATGGGAGAAAAATGCTTGAGTGGTGGATGTTGGAAGAGTTGCGTAAGGAAGACTGGTTCTGGCAGCGTAGAGATGTGTGTAGTCAGTAATAAAACAAGAAGGGGCAGCTTGAGCTTGCAGTGAAGGTAGCGGATTTGAAGAGGGAGCTGCAATGACAGCAGTGGATTGATCGTGCGTATCAGGGAGAGGTTCAATAATGAAGTGAGGATGCAACAGCTGTTGGAATGAACTTGGAGCAGCGGATGGAGGATGCAGTTGAATGCTGCATGGAGAGAGATGAGAGATGGCAGCACTGCAGATCTGGTGACGGCGAGAAGAGAGGCAACAGTTCTGAAGGAGCTGAGCAGAAAGATAGCAGCGTGAAGACTGAGGGTTTTTTGCAGGCCCATGGCAACACATAAAAAAAAATTCGAAAAAATTTCCCGCGAATAATGAAACCCCAAACAGTAGACAAAAGGATTGGAAAACCCTCTTAAAATTTACCAGGGCTCTTAAAATTTTGAATCAGCTGCTTCAGTTTGTCTGATAAAAACCCTGCAAAATTTTCCAGATATGAAGTAAATATTCCTACCATAACTGAACCTGAGGCCAGATCTTACCCTCTAGGGCCTAGATCTGGCTTTAGATAAAATGTTTTCTTCCAACCTGCAACCTGCAAAAACCAAACACCCAGAAATAAAATGTGCAAGGAAGAAACGTAGAACCCTAACAAAAAATCTGCTAAATAATTACAGTAATTACAAATTAAAGGCTCTAAATAGCCAGATTTGCCATTATGCCACAGAAATATTTTCAGAATTTTAAATTTAATGTGAGGTGTTTCAAAAAACCCTTCATGCATCTGCAACAAAAATTCTAATGATAAGTCTGGGATCAAAATTGGCTAGGCTCTTCAGAAAATGCAATCTGGGAGTTGGCTGGTTCAACCGAGAACTTACCCGAACGTCCGATAATATTCAAAAAAAGGATTTCCTGCACAACTTAAATCAACCATTAATGAAGAAGGAGAAAACGATACTAAAATCCAAATGTAATGGAGATACCTGCCATCATATCCAGAAATTTAACTACCATTCAAACCCTAGTGACTAAACAAGATACCTGTGTTTAAAATCACTCTTCATCAAGCTATCATCAATGGCTGAAAATAAATTTATGCAGAAAAATATAACATCTTACAACAATTCCAGAAGAGTAACACCAGCAAGATTTCAACTCCAAAGTCTTTCTTTATTGCACAAAAAATGACTACAAGGGAGCTTTCTTTAGCACATGACTCTCAGATCGAATCATCTCAAATGACCCCCCTAACACCCTATTTAATGGAAAAATTCCCAACGGCTAGTTCAAGTGATCCATGTCAAACTAATCTCGACCGTCGATGAGGATCAAAATCCCCTTTAATCTCATCCGTCGAAATTTTAAATGCATTTAAAAATCAAAACTTTGACTTATTATTATTTTATTAATTTTTAATTTTTATTCTATTTTATTAATTTTTAATTTTTTAATTTTTTAGTTTTTTTAATTTTTTAATTTTTTAATTTTTGGACCCTCGAACTTAGCCTTTGGAAAAAACACTTAGGACCTAGGACCTATGAGGGGATTAAAACATTTTCTAACCCTCAAGACACTTTACATCATGACTTTTACAATTTTACATCTCAAGGGGGAAACCCATTTGACATAGACCCTCATAAAGCACTCAGTTCTGCGACACAAATATAATCTAGCAAATAAACAATTTGTAATAACCTAACCAAATAGTTAGGATTATTTCCAAATTACTTTTACATAGACTCAAAGCACACTAGGATTCCCCTAAGATTCTAATGACAAAATCCATTCCAGCTTTGGGGTTAGGCTGAAGGAAAACTCTGCCGATCATGGATCTGTGAGACAAAAAGCCTTCCAGAACGTAGATTATCACTAGAAATTTAGGTTTGCCTAGGCAATTTATATACATGACTCAGATCTGCTAAGATTATTTACAATTTACACACGCAAACTAAGTTTACAACATAACATGATCGGGTTGATGATGATAGTTGAATGGCACGGACACGTCGATCAAGTGCTTTTTGCGAAAAAATGGGGTGTACTGCTATGGGTAGTTGACACGTAGTGGTCAACATCTGGCTCTACTTGGGGACACGTTGCTGCATTGTAGGAATGTGAGAATCTAGAATCTGCATCCACGCAACACACAATAAAACATAAGTAGCGTCCATCCAAAAATCATCATATAACATTAATCACAGGAAAGATATAAGCTCTTCATTTATTAACTATCTAGTAACATGAAAAGTAAATCTAATCCTAAAACAGAAATGAAAATGCTGAAGAAAAAAAAACAAGGAGTAGGGTTAGAAATACAGAGGATGCCCCATGGCATCAGATGTGTTCAATATAGTGTATACTGAGCATTTGCCTGCTTTCAAGCAAATTTGTCGGCTGCTTCTCGGATGTGCCATGTCCAATTTTGCATACAGTAGGACTTTTTCCTATCCAAAAATCAAGTTGCTCGCGGCCATCTGATGCATCAAATCTTCTTCTCGTTCTCTTTCTTTTGCATTTCTTCTTCGTGGCAGGTTATATCACTGATGATGTGGAACATTCTGCTTCAAAATCTTTAGATGAAGTACGTAAGATATGTGTGACATTCTTTCTTCATTTTGCATCTGATCTTTATCGTTTTTAATTTTATCTGGATCACCTTCAATTAACCACTTTTCGATCAAACCAATGACCTCCTCATAATAAGATGGAGCTTGTTGCAGCAAATAAGGAGGCTTCTTATCTGTCGATGTTTCCTGGTTTCTTTCATCCTATGACCGCTATTGAAATTTATGTACCTATTGTAGTGGCATCTATCTGGCTAGAATGTTCAACTTTCATAGTACTGATTTCCCTGGCATGGTCTTCTTCCATGGTCAATAACTTATTTTGAAGACATATCTAATTAGCTTCCATGGTCCTCATATTTTCCTCTAACACTGATAACTTGCTTTGCATAAAACTAATTTCCTTGTCATGATTAGTTTTCATGGTCTCAATTTCCTTAGCATGCTGACTTTGCATGTCGGTTACGTGATCAGAGTGTTTAATTTTCATGATTTCCATCTCCTTATCACGTTTTTCCAGGTGGGTGCATAAAGTTCTCATATCATTGGTGTAATTAGACACAAATTTTTCTTGATTGATCCCCATATTTTTTACCAGCCGCATTAGTTCTTCTATAACTTGCTTCTGATTTTCCCTTTCATTGTTGACACTGATTTTATAATTTGTCCCTACTTTTCCACTATCATGGAATTGATCTGCAATGGTATAGGTGGATGGCACATTCTGATATGAAGAATTGTCTTGAAATCTTTCATCAATAGCTGGACCTTTCATAGGATTACTTTCATTCTATTGCACAATTTTAGGGGCACAAGGCGAGCTATCTTGATAACCATATCTATCTTTAAAAGCATTGACAATGTCTTGTAAAGAAGTGAAACAATCTTCAGGACAATTATTAAACCAATTCAAAGCATCACCCTCTAAAGAAAGGACAAATAGATGCATTTTGACATCTTCATGATCATACTGAGTAGGTCTACAATATATGATCATTATACGAGTAAACCTTCCTAGATGCTTTCTAATAGTGACTGAATCAGCACTCGAGAACAAAGATAATTTAGAAATGGCCACTTCCGGAACATCATGGAGAACATCAGTAAAATGACATGGGGTAAACGAATAATCCATGATGAATAATGAGGGACCAAATGGATAATAGAAAGAGATCTCTGCTCAAGAAAATCAAGAGATGAAAGAAGTGGAGTCGCCACTTGAACAATGAATCTAATTCTAGGATCCAAAAAGCAACAAACAAGTAGATATGAGGGAGGCTTCTTGTCTGGGAAAAATAAATGAAAAGAAATGGAGTCGCCACCCAAACAAGAAACGAACTGAAGAGTAGGTGCTGAAGGTATGATGATATGATGAAAGATAAGGCGATGAAAAGATCAAATGACGCCAAAGAATGATAGCCATTCAACAGGCTAATGAATGGCGAAAAAGATGAGATGATGCCAAAAAATGTTGACCTTGCCGACTGAAATGAATAGATGGGAAATGAGAAGAATGATTGTCGTTGAAACGCCAGGGACAGAAAAACTCTATCCCCGGAAATGGCGCCAAAAAATGTTGTCGCACAGATTGTCTGAGCAGCACGACAACGCTCAGAACGGGTGCTGTCACCCTGATTCCCGATCCCTCCGTTTAAGCCGTCTCCCTAAAGCAAGCTAAGGGGGGTAGACCCTATGGGAAAAAGGAAGACCAATTGGGAACCAATTAGGTTGGGAGACACAGCAGGGGGAAACAAGCACCTAATTGATTTTAGAGATTAATGTACCAGCGCCTTATGGAGTTAATTAACTGCTGCTACTTATGAAGTAATTTAATGATTGCTTGAAAATATTTACAAGATTTCCAACATGTAACGCGCATTATATAATCCAAGCAATGATTAATTTTACCAGATGCGAAATATTCAATGGATGCGCCATGCCTTGAATAATTTCAAAAGATCAAATACTTTAAGCAATCACGAAATTTAATGCTAACCAGTTTCGAATAGTTAATCTCCAGATATAAACATTTAAGCACATTTAACTATACCATAACAGAAAAAGACTTCAAAAGGAATTTCCAATGTTCTTAGAAGTTTTTATTTTTAAATTTTTATTTTTTTTATTTTTTTTAAATAAGTCTAAATCTAAATAAAACAAAATAAGTCTAACTTTTAGAAGAAAAAAGATTAGGATTTTTATTTTTTATTTTATTGAAGTTAAATAGGCAAAAGTATAACTAAACATAAACTAAAAAAAAAACAAAATCTAAAGCTAAAGCTAACACCTAATCATATATACATAAAAAGAAAAATTTATAAAATCTAAATTCTAAAAAAAAAACTTAAATCTAAAACCTAAAAAAGAAACTTTTTTTATGACTTTTTCATTATAAGTTATCCTAACTTAACAAAATAATGTGAAAAATCGAAATTAAAATCTTTTATTTGTTTATTTGTTAAAGTCTAAATGCTAAAATCTAATTTAAATAAAAGTAAAATCTAACTTAAAATTGAAATCTAATCTAAACAAACAAAAACATAATACGCTAACCTAAAAAAATTGAATGAAAACTAACAAAGAAATAAAGCATATAAAAAAAATCAAAATGTGCGTTTGTTGTTTTGCTATTGCAGATTGACGGCGGCGAGGGTTTCTTGACTGTACGCAGGTGGATGAGGACTGGGAGCGATGAGAAGTGTAGTATAGCAGTAGCAAGGGGATGATCAAGCATAGAAAGATGCAGGTTCTGGCAACGCAAATATGTGGAGGAGAGAACCAAAGCTGCGTGGAGAGATATAGGAAAAACGCAGGGGAGTGAGGCAGTGACTGCAGATTTTGAATGGTTGCAATGAAATAGGCAGCTTGGAGATGGCTCGATGCAGTTTGAGAGTGAGGTTGGGCAGATGGATGGTAGCGTGGAGGTTGCAGTCAGAAAAAATAAAGTCGTGGGGAGAGCTAGGGCAACACGCTACCGGTTATGGGAGAAAAATGCCTGAGCAGTGGCTGCTGGAAGAGCTGCATAAGGAAGACTGGTTTTGGCAGCGTAGAGATGTGCGTAGTCAGCAATAGAACAAGAAGGGGCAGCGTGAGTTGGCAGTGAAGGCAACGGATTTGAAGAGGGAGCTGCATTGATCGTGCGTATCAGGGAGAGGTTCAATAATGAAGTGAGGATGCAACAGCTGCTGGAATGAGCTTGGAGCAGCGGATGGAGGATGCAGTTGAATGCTACATAGAGAGAGATGAGAGACGGCAGCATTGTAGATCCGATGACGGCGAGAAGAGAGGCAACAGTTCTGAAGGAGCTTAGCAGAAAGATAGTAGCGTGAAGGCTGAGGGTTTTTTGCAGGCCTAGGGCAGCACAAAAAAAAATTTCGAAAAAATTTCCTGCGAATAATGAAACCCCAAACAACAAACAAAAGGATTGGAAAAACCTCTTACAATTTACCAGGGCTCTTAAAATTTTGAATCAGCTACTTCAGTTTGTCTGATGAAAACCCTGCAAAATTTTTCAGATATGAAGTAAATATTCTTGTCAGAACTGAACCTGAGGCCAGATCTTACCCTCCAGGGCCTAGATCTGGCTTCAGATAAAATGTTTTCTTCCAACCTGCAACCTGCAAAAATCGAACACCCAGAAATAAAATGTGCAAGGAAGAAACCTAAAACCCTAACAAAAAACCAGCTAAATAATTACAGTAATTACAAATTAAAGGCTCTAAATAGCAAAATTTGTCATTATGCCACAGAAATATTTTCAGAATTTTAAATTTAATGTGAGGTGCTTCAGAAAACCCTTCATGCATCTGCGACAAAAATTTTAATGATAAACCCGCGATCAAAATTGGCTAGGCTTTCTAGAAAATGCAATCCGGGAGTTGGCTGGCTCAGCCGAGAACTTCTCCAAATGCCCAGTAATCTTCAAAAAAAGGATTTCCTACACAGCTTAAATCAACCATTAACGAAGAAGGAGAAAACGATACTAAAGTCCAAATGTAATGGAGATACCTGCCATCATATCCAGAAATTTAACTACCATTCAAACTCTAGCGACTAAACAAGATCCTTGTGTTTAAAATCACTCTTCATCAAGCTATCATCACTGGCTGAAAATAGATTTATGCAGAAAAATAAAACATCTTACAGCAATTCTAGAAGAGTAACACTAGCAAGATTTCAACCCCAAAGTCTTTCTTTATTTCACAAAAAATGACTACAAGAGAGCTTTCTTTAGCACATGACTCTCAGATCGAATCATCTCAAATGACCCCCTAGCACCCTATTTTAAGGAAAAATTCCCAACGGCTAGTTCGAGTGATCCATGTCAAACGAATCCCGACCGTCGATGAGGATCAAAATCCCCTTTAATCTCATCTGTCGAAATTTTAAATGCATTTAAAAATCAAAACTTTGACTTATTATTA
>APFE030382414.1:32057-42385 GCA_000404065.3 Pinus taeda | reverse complement strand
CTCAAGACACTTTACATCATGACTTTTACAATTTTACATCTCAAGGGGAAAAATCCATTTGACATAGACCCTCATAGACCACCAAGTGCTGCGACACAAATATAATCTAGCAGATCAAGTAATTTGTAATAACCTAACCAAATAGTTAGAATTATTTCCAAATTACTTTTACATAGACTCGAAGCACGCTAGGATTCCCCTAAGATTCTAATGACAAAATCCATTCCGGCTTTGGGGTTAGGCTGAAGGAAAACTCTGCCGATCATGGATCAGTGAGACAAAAAACCTTCTAGAATGTAGATTATCACTAGAAAATTAGGTTTGCCTAGGCAATTTACATACATGACTCAGATCTGCTAAGATTATTTACAATTTACACATATAGACTGGGTTTACAACATAACATGATCGGGTTGATGATGACAGTCGAATGGCATGGACATGTCGATCAAGCGCTATCCCTTTTGCGAAAAAAAGGGGTGTACTGCTATGGGTAATTGACACGTAGTGGTCAACAACCCTTTCTGTTTGCCCATCAGTTTCAGGATGATAAACTGTACTCAAATTTAGTTGAGTTCCTAAGGCTGACTGCATGCAAGTCCAGAATCTTGAAGTGAATCGTGAATCTCTATCTGATATGATCTTCTTAGGTACTCCATGAAATCTGATAATTTCATTTATGAATACTCGAGCTACGTCAACAACTTCGTAAGTATCTCTTACGGGAATGAGATGGGCACTTTTCGTTAATTTATCCACTACCACCAGAATAGTATTGTGTCTTTGAGAAGTAAGAGGTAGCCCAGTGATAAAATCCATAGAAATGATCTCCCATTTGGTCATAGGAATGTCGTGAGGTTGTAAGAGACTTGCTGGATGATAATGATCAGCTTTTACTTGTTGACATTCCAAACATCTTGCAACGAATTGAACGATATCACGTTTCATGCCTAACCAGAAGAAGAGTTTCTTGGTATCAGTGTACATTTTCTTTACTCCAGGATGTGCACAATATACTGCTCTGTGGGCTTCTTTAAGGATGGTGTCTCGAAGATCCCTATTATCAGGAATATACATCCTTTCTTGAAATCGTAAGATTCCATCATCTTCTAGTTCATATCCTTCAAACTTAGATTCTTTTGGCTTTTTACTTTCAAGACTAGATCTTATCTTTAAATACCAGCTATCTTTTATGAGATGTTCTAGTACTCGTTGCCTTAAGTCCACTTTGATAGGTATGAGAGAAAATATTCGGGGTCTTCTGCTTAAAACATTTGCCACTACATTTTATTTTCCTTTAATATATGATATTCCAAAGTCATATTCACTTAGGAATTCACTCCATCGTCTTTGCCTAGCATTCAAGTCTCTTTGGGTGAACAAATATTGCAGACTTTGATGGTCGCTTTTAAGTGAAATTTCGCTCCACTAGATAGTGTCTCCAAATCTTTAAAGCTAGTACTACAACGGGTAACTCTAAATCATGAGTAGCATAGAGTTCTTCATGAGGTTTTAACTTTCTTGAGACATACGCTATTGCTCCTCTATCTTGCATTAATACTGCACCTAATCCATGTTTGAATGCATCAGTACATACCGTAAAATCTTTGTCCATATCAGGGACTCTTAAGATTGGTGCACTGGTTAGTAATCTTTTGAGTTTAGAGAATGCTTTATTACATTCCTCAGTCCATTCATATTTAACACCTTTACGTTGAAGAGTTGTAATCGGCTTTGCAATTTTGGAGAATCCTTCCACAAATCTTCGATAGTAACCGCCTAAACCCATAAAGCTTCGTACTTCATGTGCATTTTTCGGTATTGGCCATTCCATGATTGCTTTTACCTTCTCAGGGTCTACTGAGATCCCTTCACTTGATATGATATGACCTAAGTAATGAATCTTTTCCTAAAAGAACAAACACTTGGATAAGTTTCCATATAACTGGTGTTTTCTAAGGCAGGATAATACTATCCGTAAATGGTCCTCATGCTCTTTCTCATTCTTGGAGTAGATGAGAATATCATCTAAAAAGACTTGTACAAATTGATCAAGATATTTGCCGAAAACACTGTTCATAAGATTCATGAATATTGTTGGTGCATTAGTTAATCCAAATGGTACCACAGTAAATTCATAGTGCCCAAAGCGTGTTCAGAATGCAGTCTTAGAAATATCGCTTTTAGAAATCCTTAGCTGATGATAGCCTGATCGAAGATCAATTTTTAAAAAGACAATAGCTCCTTTCATTTGATCGAAGAGGTCATCAATTCGAGGCATAGGATATTGATTCTTTACTGTAGCTCGATTCAGGTCTCGATGATCTATGCATAATCTTAAGGATCCATCTTTCTTCTTGACAAAAATTACAGGAGCACCCCAAGGTGATATACTGGGTCGAATATGTCCTATATCCAATAATTCCTTCAATTGAATTTGTAATTCTTGAAGTTCCGGAGCTGTCATTCTATAAGGTGTTTTAGAAATTGGTTGAGTATCAGGTTTCAATTCTATTGTGAGGTCTAGCTCTCTTTCGGGGGGTAATCCTGATAGTTCCTTTGGAAATACATCTGGAAATTCGGCTAACACCGGATATTGTTCTAAGGATGGTCCTTTTTCTTTATTTACTTTTTGAATTACATATGCTTGACAACCTTTCCTTAAGCAACGCTTCATTTTCATTACTGATATGTAGCGTAAAGATACGTTTCTCTTGATACCTTGAATTTGGATCGCTTCTCCTTCATCATTTATACCGAGAATTCTTTTCCCATAACAGTCTACCCAAGCTTGATGAGCTTCTAACCAATCCATACCTATGACAAGATCATAAGTTTCTAGGGTTGTGACATAAACTTTCAATTTAGTCGAACAGACCCCTAGATCAATTTTGCATTGATCAACACTTAAGTCTACGGATTGGAGTTCTCCTGAGGCCATTTCTACCTGTCTGAAATCATTTTTCCTGCGAGCTGCCAGCGCACATTTATTTAATGCATATGACGAAATGAAACTATCTGTGGCACCAGTATCAGATAAGATTTTGAATTTTATACCATTAATAATACCTGAGGATTCCACTACAGTGGATTGGTGTGCTGCTTGATTGTTGTTGACTACTGCATGGGTATTTGATATTGGTTCTTTTTCTGCCCTTTGTAATATACTTGATGAAGCTTCTGGACAATCACGTTGAAAATGTGGTCCTCCACACCCCCAACAATTAACCTGGGTCAGTCCTCTTGAATCATATTGTGAGTTTCTAGATAAAGAGCTTTGCCCTCTCATACCAATTCCTCTCGAATTTCTTCCTCTATTAGCAGTTCCACGAGATTTCCATGGACTTGTGTTTGATGATTCAGCGGCTATAGTATTAACTGCCATGGGAGCTCTTGTTCCTACATTTCTTGGGGTAAATCTATTACCATAAGGTGGTCTTGAGCTACCTCCCCTGAAGAAATTTCAGGGAGTTTTTCCCAAAAACCCAGATTGTAGAGGTTCTACTGGTCCAACATCCTTTTTAGTTCCTAGATGATCTTCTGCATAACGGCCACATTCTACCGCCTTGGCTACTGATGATGGTTTCCACATCTTAACCAAGGCCCTGATGCGAGGATTTAACCCAAATATGAAGTGTTCAGCTTGACGTTCATCAGAATCTAAGTAGTGAATGTATTTCACAAGCTCCATAAACCTTATTTCATATTCTTCCACTGATTTATTACCTAGAATTAATGTATGAAAGGCTCCGGCTTGTTGTTCTTGAAAATATGGAGGTAAATACTTAGCACGGAATCTTTCCTCGAACAATTCCCAAGAGACATTATCCGTTGTGAGGTGTAGTTGTTTTTCCAGATTTCCCTACCAAATCAAGGCACTTTCGTTTAATTGAAATACAACAATTTTTGTTTTTGAAGAAGAAGAGTACTCTCTTAATTTAAAACATCTGTTCATTCCTTCTAACCATGCCTTAGCACGTTCTCCAGCTCGACCTCCTGAAAATTCTGGGAGTTTAATTTTCTGTAGCTCCCTAGAAATATCTTCCTTTGATCTTTTATACTCAAAATTCTTTGGTTCCGCTGAATTGGTTGCTAAGGATTGAGGTTCTTCTTTGGTTTTAGCCATTGTTGACCCTTTTAATGTTTCCAATAAGGTTTCTAATGAGTGCATTATCACGGTCAACTCTGGTGCTGGAGCGATTGGTGTTGATGATGGTCTCGATGGAGGCAATGATGATGGTGATGACGACGATGATGGCATTAATGACAGTGACGCTGCCCGATCACGTCGTCGTCGTTGATATGTTCTTAACATCGTAGTGTTTCTTGTATAGATAATTATAATTATGAGAATCTGAGGTATACTTTTAGATTTAACATGTATAATTTTGCAATTTCAAGCTTATAAACAGGTATAGGTTTTTTGCTATTTTTACCTACTAGGCAGGTCTTACTGGTACCGAGGTCAAGGAGGGTGGTCTTGCGACCTACTTGTCCTAATGCAGGGTTTTCTATCTTTATGCACAATAATACTTATTCTAATGCATGGGTCTTTTAAATACACTTCAATCTATATAATAAACTAAATTTCCTTCAACTAGCATTTATTAATCAATTCAAATTACGCTATGTCCTAATGTTTATAATAATCTAATTTGAATATAATGCTCCTACATTTACATAACATAACTATTTGAATTGATTTTTTTTTTTGGATATTAACATCATGACCTAGGATAATTATTATTTTAGAATACGTTTTATGATGAATTTAATAATTCTTTTTTAATCTTTATTAAATCAATAATTAAAATATGTAAAAAAAATATTTAATAAATTTAAATGAAACTTATAAATCAAAATAAGTTCCAACATACGGCAAATAAATAAAATACTCAAAACAATAAAATAAACATAAAAGCTTATTATAAAAAAATTATAATACATTGTGTCTACTGGAATTTGTTCATAATAATTTCCGTCAATCAAAAGATTTGTTAAATAATATATGACATGGTTCTACCAACTTCATAAATAAATATCAAACTTTGATTTAAATGTATTTCAATATAGTAAATCATTATCTAATGTCATGAAGTCCAAAACCCACCCACACTTATTACCTAATATATCCCTCTGCGTGAATAATAATCTACCCCGCTGTCACTATAATAATATAAAAATAAATGGAAGGCCTTGCATGGCGTTGGATATATGTATGGATTTAACTTTAATTGGACACGACTAATACCTGGTTGTCACAACTAATACTGTGCTGTCGGTTTATACCCAAATCGTATTATTGCTACTCCTTTCATTTTATTTATATGTTCTCATTTGGAATTTTATTTTTATTTTATTTTTGTGAACCGTCAATGATGGGCCATGGCTATATTGACTTTGATAATTAGCAAGAGCCCACAATAATGATCATACTCAGTAGTAATGAAGGGGAACTGGTCGAAGTTTTGGGCTTTGAAGAAGACATGTTATGGACTTCTGGTATATTACTATTTTAGTCGATTGCAAGCAGATCAATTTTTTCACCAGCGACTTTAACATATATACGCAGAGGTTGCACTAAGTAAACAGGACAGAGAGTTTGAAAGACGTGTTTTGGAGATACTTGATATCAGTCCTGAAACTGAGCACTCCCTTTTTGCGAAAAGTCGATACCATCGACAAAAGAATTGTCCCGCTGCTGATCCAAAATAGCGGACGTCGTGGCTTCCTAGGCAATGCCGCTGCCAAACATCCAAAAGAAGCGCACCACTGAGGCAGTCCCAATAATGGCGGCAGGAACCACCAATTCCCGTGGCATCCATCGACAACGTCAAGGCAAAGATACAGGATAAGAAGGGAATCCCTCCCGACCAGCAGCGGCTCATCTTTAAAGACATTGACTGGAATGTTTCCCTGGGCCGTGTATTATTTAATGTTTGATCTTTGGGCAAAATTATTCATGTCTGTGAGTCGAGTTAGCATCAAGAAATGAGCTCGCATAGACGGTGTCGGAAATGGTTTTCCTCAAAGGCGAATCGCATATCCAATACAGACACTCCATATATCATATGCAACTCGCTTGCAATTAAGGGTGCAATGTACAGGTTAGTCTAACGTAGGCCCTGGAGTGGAAATGCGATATGACTCTCGACAACGGGATTTAAGAATTTATGCAGAGTGGGCATGAGATGATAACCCTGTTGATTATATCGATTCTACTACAATTTTCTTTTGTAATTCACTGAGATTTTTAACAGAGGTTACAGTTGAGTTTCATACTAATTCTATACTATAAGGAGAGCCTAGAAGGTCCGGAAGAGTTCAAAACTAGCTTTGATACCAAATGTAAAGCCTGTAAATAATTAAACAGCTATTTAAAATGTAAAGCCTATTTTTAAAATTTAACAAAATTTCATGTATCAAATTGATTGATTTGATGAGAAGTACCTACCTGGCTTCCTGCGGATGGAGAGGCTTTAGATTTACTCCAGCTTTCGTTCCCGATACCAAAAGGCCATAACCTCCCAGCCAAACTAAGTACAACCTAGGTACTCAATCCAGATTGCTTCTCAATTGCTGCAATCTGTTCCCCCGTGCCCAAAAACTTCAGAACAAACAAGGCTCAGTCCTTTCTGTGGATAACTTCGTGTTATTGTACTTCTTCCAACCACCCTCTGATTATTCGTTTCTTCCCCCCCCCCCTTCCTGTTCCCCCCCCTTCCTGTTCTCAGATAACCTTCTTTCTTTTTAAATCTCCATTCACCGCCTCCCTCCATCTCCGTGTTCTAATTTTGATACGTGTTGATTTTTATAAAACAAAATCTGATTTGATTTGGTGATTTTATTTGAATATATAAATTTGATTTAATAAAGTTTATTTATTATTTTAATGATTTTAATTTAGTTATTAATTTTAATTTAATAATTATATTATTTAATTTCATAAATTTTAATTTACAAAATTAAAATTTTAACATTAAAACTAATATTTTTTGTTTGTTTGAGGGTTTATTGATGATGGTGATGATGATGATGGTTAACGTCCGCTAAGACCAAACATTGATCTATCGGACCTAAAGAAACAAATTATTTATTTTGATTTAAGATTTTATTCCTATGCTCAAAAAGCTTGGAGAGAAGCCTCCTGAGCTCACTATAATTTTAACATTGTAAAAGGCTAGGAAGGTCAGTATTGTAACAAAGATTGTGAAACTGAGATTATATATATAGTGCGTTACATATGGGTCCATGCATATGTAGCTATCATATGGAGGCCTCGTATGTATGCTAATACTTGTATTTTATTTATAGCTATAGGTGGGTCATTACACAAGCTTTGCATGCTTGGATCGCCTGATAATTCTAGATGGAAGATTTAGAGTTCATTTCTGCTAATGCATCAGAAATTGGCGATAGCAATGAGATTGGTGCTATAGAAGCTATATCAAAAGATGGAACTCCAAGTGTGTTAGGAATGAAGATGGACCGAAACAGACAATTCCAGGGTCATACCTGTTTCAGCATTCAGGGACCAAGGTAGGGTTGATCTTTAATGTTTAAGGATTTTATTTTTAAATTTCAGCTAACTTGTATCACTTCTAATCTTATTAGGATGAGTTTAACGTGCATATGCTTTGGTCTGAATGATTTGGATTGAATGGATTTTTAATTTTGGTGGAGCTATACTTAAGATGAGCTTAACGTGCATATGCGTTGGTCTGAATGATTTGGATTGGATGGGCTTTTAATTTTGGTGGAACTATACTGGCTACTGCTTTATCGATCTGCACACCATGCTTAATATCGTTTTAAGATTGGTTGTGTTTTAATTACCAAGTACGTTTAAGGTTAACTATCCCTTGATATGATGTTAAAATTAAATGCGGTTAGATGACAGGTGACATGTTTTTAAGATTAGCTATGGTTTAATGATAGATGAGATGTTTATTAATTTACTATGTTTTGATCTTTTTCTGAAAGATCATAAAAATAGTGACTTACTGTATATGCAGAAATATGGAAGGTGGAAAACTCTGCTCTTAGCCTATCAAACACTTGAGTAGCATATGGGGATTTGGGAACTTCGCCCATGTATATCACAGAAGTCTAAAATCAGAAAATGTCAATGATTTCTAATGGCTAAATTCTTCCTATTGTCCAGTTGTTGGAATTGAAAGGCCAGATGAGAAAGATATATCGTGGCTTCTCAGCCTCATATTCTGGAGCCTAACATCGATTAGCCTGGTCAAGTATGTTCTCATTGTCCTCATGGGGAAGGTAACTCCGGGCCTTTATTTACAATACATGTTGAAAATGTGGATGATTTCTAATGGCTAAATTCTTCATATTGTCCAGTTCTTAGGCAGCTTGAATCTGTAGGACCGAAAGAATATTATTTGAAGGAAGATCATCCAACTACACTGGCAGCAGTTTTTCCAATTTGAAGTGTCAAAATCCAAAATACTTATCTATGCTAAATCATCTTCACTTTTATTTATCTCAAGTTTACACTAAGCTGGACAAGATCCCATCTTTTTAGATGATGATATTGTGGGAAAATTTGACTGCACTTTGGTCTGTCAACCTCCAGGGAAAGTTAAATGGTGCAATGGTGGCGAGAGTCAAATATCTGAAATTTTCTAATCCTCACATAGTCCAAAACTTCGATCTATCTGCTGAAAGCAAAATGGACAAATCCACTTCTCACTGCTAAATTTCATCACCTTCATAGTAAAATCAACTACTCATGATTATTTTGTGCTGCATAATCACATCCACCTGAGCTTTAATCAATTTCAGTGCTTCCAGAACCACTTTTATAACCACACCGTTGTAAACTTGAGCTGGACCCACCAGTTTACCCAGTAGTGAATTATGCCCTCAGTCCCTGTCCAACCACTTGGGCCCCCATATTCAACAGAGCTACCTGTATTTTAATAGGCAGCAAGGCCTCCATAGAAAGAGGGAGCTCCTCCATAACTGCTGGTGGCATAGGTAGGAGTAATTAAAGTTGGTGTTGGCATAGCCAACTCCACTGGCGGAAGGTCCATCTGCTATGCCGGTTCCATAGTCGGGAACATTGTACCCAGTGGATCTATATGAAGAATACCCACCTCTCCCTCAAAGTGAAGCACCATAACTACTGTTCATTGGAGGAACAAGAGTTGGATTGAAGCTATGCGCATTGCTAGCGCCATAATTTCCTCCTCTACCTGGAGGAAGCCAAATATGCCCACTAGAGATCAACCCCCTAGGGAGTGCTTGCTGGACTTTTACTGTCTTTCCGGAGAACAATATCCACAACATCTTCCGATTCATACAAGACGAAGCCAAATCGTTGCGGTCAAAGTGTTCAAAGCTAAGTTGCAGGAAACGTTGGGGAAGGGTCCGTTTCCGGCCAGAAATGAAACAGAAACGAGGAAACTCATACCGTACGGCTTGGAAACTCGTTTCCGGCCGTACTGGGCCATTTCTCGAGGAGGAAACGTGGCCAGTACGCCGGAAACGAGTTTCCAGGCCATATTGGCCCGTTTCTCGAGGAGGAAATGTGGCCAGTACGGCCAGAAACGAGTTTCCAGGCCGTACAACGGAGTTTCCTCTTCTAACTTGACTCTTTTTCTTTCTTTTTTTTTTTTTTATTGGGTGACTAAAATATCTTATGGATGCTTCTAGATGCCTTTCAAGTTATAGAAAAGAGGATTTTTTTGAGTGGGGCAGCCTAATGTTCAAGCCTATGGCCCTAGTGTTGATATGTAGTTCATGGTAATGTTAAATTCTTAAAGTAAAAGTGACATTCTCCTTTATGTTATGTAAAAAATTAGTTAACTTAGGTTTATTATTTAATTTTAATTTTAATTAGACGAAAGGGCACGATCAATAAGATCATGCCCTTTCCCAAAGGGTGTCCATGGCAGTATATAAGTCAGGCACCCGCAATTGTAATATCATCATCTGTAATTCATCCTTTTTAAATAAATATTTATATATAAATTTCTGCATATATCTTAAATTATCTGCTCCATTGGTATCAGAGCGGATCGATTCTCGCTTGTCCACCTGCAAATACACAGAAGTTTGCGTTCTGATAGTGTTATTTCCTTCCACCACCGTTTTCTGTAGACGCTGCCAGCCAACGCCTTGTTCTTCGACCCTGCAAGTCGTCTGCCACACGCTTCCGCCTTCCGGAATTGTTACAGCCGCCACTGTCCGCTATTCCTCATCGCTCTGTTTCTTTATTACTGCCCACGTCTGTCTTGAGCCGTTCAAACCGTCGTGTCGCTCCCAGTTAAAGTCGATAAGAGTTTTATTATATATATGTATAATAT
>APFE030382414.1:0-28122 GCA_000404065.3 Pinus taeda | reverse complement strand
AATAATACAAGATACATTCCACCACATCGTCGTGAAGATGAAAAATCTAATGTGGAAATGCAAAGGATAAAAGAGGGTAAATGTAAACGTTGTGGTGAGAAGTGGGACCCCAAACATAGATGTGCTAAAGGGAAAGAACCAAAGAACCTATATAATTGTGAAGCAACCAATGATTCAAACAGTGAAGATTATGACATAGAAGACATAGAAAACACCCCAGAATTCTCACCAGAACTAGATGATGGAAGTATTCCACAAGTGTCATTATCAGCTATGACAGGTATATCACAACCTCAGACTTTAAAGTTAAAAGGACACATAAAGAAGAACAACGTAGTGGTTCTCGTCGACTCTGGAAGCACACACAATTTTTTAGATGCAACCCTGGCAAAGAGACTCAATATCTTTTCATTTCCCTTACCAAACATGAAAGTGATGGTAGCTAATGGTAAAAAGATTGAAAAGGCAGGGAAATGCCATAAGGTCAGTTTGCAGATTCAAGACTTTAATTTAGAGTCTCCGTTCTTCACGGTACCGTTAGGAGGAGTAGATGTAGTCTTAGGTATCCAATGGTTACGAACTTTAGGTACTTATGCCACCAACCATCAAGTACAATTTATAAAATTCAAATGGGGAGGTCAGAAGTACAAGCTACACGGATTCCAAGCACCAGAAAATCAAGTTGTATCATCATCTCAGATGATGAAGCCGAGACGAAGAAGAGCACCTGCTTATGCAATACAATGTCACCAATTAGAAATGTTATCTGTAAATATGACCAGAGAAGAGTCACCAGAGATACAAGATCTGATTTGGAGGCATGAAAAAATATTTCAAGACCTACCTATGAAGATGTCGCCTAATAGGGAAATTGAGCATAGAATAGAAGTTAAGACAGGGTCAGACTCTGTCAACATCAACCCATACCGATATCCACATCTCCAACAAACGGAAATTGAGAGATTAATCCAAGAACTTTTACAATGTGCGACCTTGATCATTTTGGAATATATAATCAAGTGGAAAGACTTACCGAAGAAGACGCTTCGTGGGAGAATGAAGCATTTTGTCAACAACATCCGTCGTTGCGTATGCTTTGAGGACAAAGCATTCTTTCAAGAGGAAGGCAATGTTATGTAAAAAATTAGATAATTGTGGGAAAAACTCCACAGTTAAGCGCGCTTGAGCCAGAGGAGTTCTGGGATGGGTGACCTCCTGGGAAGTCCTGGTTACCGGGTGCAAGCCCCGGAAGTGATGATTGATGCTATGTGATTCGTTCTCCACTTTTCACTAGTTTTCAATCCCACTTCTTCACCCCTGTGAGCATCACCCGATGCAATGAGTGCTAAGTGAACTATTCAAAAATCATGAGAAATTAGTCAGTTACGACTACCTCTCATGGAAATGGTCATACGTAAAATGACTTACTTAACGCAGTTGAATCCCAAAATGATATCTAATATAATGCACTGCGTAAACCCCCATACTTAAATTCAAAAAGAGTCAAGGGATCTCTACTTGAATGGTTCATGAGGCACAATACTTGCTAAGGTTTGCAAATGGGGTAGCAAGCTAACTAAGTGGGCTTGATTGTGGAAAAACTCCACAGTTAAGCGCGCTTGAGCCAGAGGAGTTCTGGGATGGGTGACCATCCTGGGAAGTCCTGGTTACCGGGTGCAAGCCTCGGAAGTGATGATTGATGCTATGTGATTCGTTCTCCACATTTCACTAGTTTCAATCCCACTTCTTCACCCCTGTGAGCATCACCCGATGCAATGAGTGCTAAGTGAACTATTCAAAAATCATGAGAAATTAGTCAGTTACGACTACCTCTCATGGAAATGGTCATACGCTTGAATGACTTACTTAACGCAGTTGAATCCCAAAAATGATATCTAATATAATGCACTGCGTAATCCCCCATACTTAAATTAATATCTAAACTTAGTCGAGAAAACTATTGCATAAAACAACATCATAAAGAAAAATATGCATATAATTTACAAATACAGTTGTACCCTTGGCATAAGTAATCTAAGTGCATAAAATATTGTGAAGTGTTGTGAATCCAAACAATCATTGGATGGTGGACCAAAATCATTAAATCCCTTTCCAAGTTAAAAGCAAAGTAAAATCTACCTATATTTGTCATCATTGACCATAACTATGTTTCAAAGAAATAAGGATTGAGAAGATATATCATAAGTACCACTCCTCAATCCCATGCGCTGGTTTCAATTGATGAATGAAGTACATGGAAGGCTAGTAAGTAACTTATGTGCATAGATAATGACAACTACTCCCAAATTCCATCTCCTAGCACCATTCAACAAGTGAAAAAAAAAACATTTTCACATAAAATCGCAACCATTTTAGAATTTGTTGACCATCCACACTTGAGAAAGTACATAAATATGAGGCATTCATATATGGTCCATGTCAAGAATTGGACACCATAAACACCATGGACCATACAAAAATAAAGAAGTATTGTAATTCAACCAAAAAATAAAAGAATGTTCTATGAGTATTGCATTTCTATTTCCATTGCCTCCAAAATTCATAGTTACAACATATCTTACATGTCAAGGAAAAATAGTATGGAAACACTACTACCTCACCATGCATTGCATTCATTCTTTGCAGAGATAGTCGCTTATCATTCTCAAGAAATACATGGCACGAGATTCTCATTAAAAATAATTCTTTCAAAGATAATTCAACATTGCATATGGAAACTATAGTATTCATGGAAAACACATCCATATTCGAATTTATGTGAATATTAATTTTTCCAAAATCATAAAATATAAATGCATTGGCTAAGGTAAATGTTTCCAACCTAACACAAAGATTGAAGATTTTATAATTGACTCTAGATTCCCACAGTAACTCCACTTGCATGTAAAGGTCATTCAAGTGATTGAAGATCGGAATAAAAATAATTTGTTGGGTGAAGCAAGCCTATGGAATCAATATTCTTGAACTTTGCAATGTATTTATGAGTTAATGACTCATGTGATTTTGAGGTTTCATTATAGTAGCATGACCTTGAGTTTGACACATAGAATAAGATATACTCTTTTTGGCAAAGTTCTAATAACAATGGGTTGAATTTGAAGATTGATATGTCATAAATGAGCATTGAGAAGACCTAGTTTCATACATTCTAAATCGTTTAAATCTTGGTGTGCAAGTCAAAAAATAAATGCATGTGTTTTTTTATCCACTTGTATATTGGTGGTCACCTGCCTATTCCACTTGGACCCTCACCATGGAAGCTAGATCCTTAAGCCTAGATCTCCAAATTGATGGATGGTTAGATTAGACCATGAGCCACACTTGAGATCAATGGTAAAGACTATATCTAATTCACTAAAGTGAATTAATTTACTTTTCATTAGAAATCCTTAGCCCAATAGCCAACATTAATTAATTAATTAATTAATGTGTTTTTCCTAAGTTAGACTTATAAAATAGATCATAAAAGTCACTTACTCAACATGAGCAAGTACCTAAAGAGGCTTTTGGACATATTATACTTGCTTGACACCTAGCCTATGCAAAAGAACCTATACAAACTACCATCATCAACAATCTAAAAGGTGATTTTTCCTTAATTTTTCCATTATTTAGTGTTTTAGACTAGAAAGAAAATATGAAGAAAATAATTGAAACAAATCCTATTTAACCTAACTCCAAACAATGAGAAAAGAAAGTGTTTCTTCAAAAAGTAATGAACAAGAAACAAAAGATAGTGTCTTCTCCAAAAAGAGTAACAATGAAAAATCTAGGTGTTATATGGAGGTTGATGTGTTAGAATGAAAGAATCTCTCAAAATATTGCCCAATGTTGTTTTATGAAGTCCCCTCGTGGAATTTGTTAAGACATGTTACTATAATATGGCTAGGGTGTATCACCATGGAAGAGAACCCTCACAAATGGATAGAATGAGAGCAAGGACTCCCATCCCCTAGAAATTGAGCAATGTAATTGTTACAAAATTTCAACAAGATCACGATGATGGAGAATAAATCCTCAAATAGAAATTGGGAGAGTCATCAAGGATGAGAAATTGTTAGAACAATAATCCCATGGTAGAATTACATAATCTCCCTTGCTCCCATGACGCTTAAGATTTTTTCTTCATTCCAAATTAACAAAGATGTCAAAAAATGTGAAATAACAATACAAGGTTCTAAAAAGCTCCCAAATTGACATGCATCTTGTTTTTATAGAAAAAATCAATTTAGCGTAATCCCAAAGTATAAGAAATCCTAATAGTGACCATTTCTTATACATTCCATATTATAGGTAACCATTTCAAAGACAAAGTGAAATGGTGGGATTTTCAAACTTCATTAAATAAACACAGAACCAAGTAATGTAGGAAACATGCAAAGAAATGCAGGGTTTTAATTCCGTCCAAAGGAGCAACAAACAAAAAAGGCGAAGGTTGCAACAAGAATCTAATGAATTGGCGAGAAGACATCTCATGTAGTTGCAAAGGATCATGATGAAAAGGATAATGCGCATCTATGGCCAAAGAACTAAGCTATAGAGTAAGAAAGAGAGGAGAATAGGGTGCAATAACATTAATATCTAAACTTAGTGGAGAAAATTATTGCATAAAATAGCATCATCAAGAAAAATGCGCATATAATTTACAACTACACTTGTTCCCTTGGCATAAGTAAACTAAGTGCATAAAATATTGTGAAGTGTTGTGAATCCAAACAATCATTGGATGGTGGACCAAAATCATTAAATCCCTTTCCAAGTTAAAAGAAAAGTAAAATCTACCTATATTTGTCATCATTGACCATAACTATGTTTCAAAGAAATAAGAATTGAGAAGAAATATCATAAGTACCACTCCTGAATCCCATGTGCCAGTTTCAATTGATGAATAAAGTAAATGGAAGGCTAGTAAGCAACCTATGTACATAGATAATGACAAATACTCCCAAATTCCATGTGCTAGCACCATTCAACAAGTGAAAAAAAAAATATATTTTCACATAAAATCACAACCATTTTAGAATTTGTTGACCATCCACACTTGAGAAAGTACATAAATATGAGGCATTCATATATGTTCCATGTCAATAATTGGACACCACAAACACCATGGACCATACAAAAAGAAAGAAGTATTGTAATTCAACCAAACAATAAAAGAATGTTCTATGAGTATTGCATTTCTATTTCCATTGCCTCCAAAATTCATAGTTACAACATATCTTAGATGTCGAGGAAAAATAGTATGGAAACACTACTACCTCACCATGCATTACATTCATTCTTTGCAAAGATATTCACTTATCATTCTCAAGAAATACATGGCATGAGATTCTCATTAAAAATAATTCTTTCAAAGATAATTCAACGTTGCATATGGAAACTATAGTATTCATGGAAGACACATCCATATTCGAATTTATGTGAATATTAATTTTTCCAAAATCATAAAATGTAAATCCAATGGCTAAGTTAAATGTTTCCAACCTAACACAAAGATTTAAGAGTTTATAATTGACTCTAGATTCCCGCAATAAATCCACTTGCGTGTAAAGGTCATTCAAGCAATTGAACATTGAAAGAAAAATAATTTGTTGGGTGAAGCAAGACTATGGAATCAATATTCTTGAACTTTGCCATGTATTTATGAGTTAATCGCTCATGTGATTTTGAAGTTTCATTATAGTAGCATGACCTTGAGTTTGACACATAGAATAAGATATATTCTTTTTGGCAAAGTTCTAATAACAATGCGTTGAATTTGAAGATTGATATGTCATAAATGAGCATTGAGAAAACCTAGTTTTATACATTCCAAATTGTTTAAATCTTGGTGTGCAAGTCAAAAAGTAAATGCATGTGTTTTTTTTATCCACTTGTATGTTGGTGGCCACCTGCCTATTCCACTTGGACCCCTACCATGGGAACTAGATCCTGAAGCCTAGATCTCCAAAGTGATGGATGGTTAGATTAGATCATGAGCCTCTCTTGATATCAATGGTAAAGACTATATCTAATTCACTAAAGTAAATTAATCTACTTTTCATTAGAAATCCTTAGCCCAATAGCCAACATTAATTAATTAATGTGTTTTTCCTAAGTTAGACTAATAAAATAGATCATAAAAGTCACTCACTCAACATGAGCAAGTACCTAAAGAGGCTTTTGGACATATTCTACATGCTTGACACCTAGCCTATGCAAAAGAACCTGTACAAGCTACCATCATCAATGTTCTAAAAGGTGAGTTTTCCTTAATTTTTACAATATTTAGTGTTTTAGACTAGAAAGAAAATACGAAGAAAATCATTGAAACAAATCCTATTTAAACCAACTCCAAACAATGAGAAAATAAAGAGTTTCTTCAAAAAGTAATGAACAAGCATCAAAAGATAGTATCTTCTCCAAAAAGAGTAACAATGAAAAATCTAGGTGTTCTATGGAGGTTGATGTGTTAGAATGAAATAATCTCCCAAAATATTTCCCAATGTTGTTTGATGAAGTCCCCTTGTGGCATTAGTTAATACATGTTACTATAATATGGCTAGGGTGTATCACCATGGAAGAGAACCCTCACAAATGGATAGAGTGGGAGCAAAGGAATCCCACCCCTAGAAATTGAACAATGTAATTGTTACAAAATTTCCACAAGATCGCGATGATGGAGAATATATCCTCAAATAGAAATTGGGAGAGTCATCAAGGATGAGAAATTGTGAGAACAAGAATCCCATGGTAGAATGACATAATCTCCCTTGCTCCCATGACACTTAAGATTTTTTCTTCATTCCAAATTAACAGAGATGTCAAAAAATGTGAAATAACAATCCAAGGCTCTAAAAAGCTCCCAAATTGACATGCATCTTATTTTTATAGAAAAACCAATTTAGCGTAATCCCAAAGTATAAGCAATCCTAATAGTGACCATTTCTTATACATTCCATATTATAGGTAACCATTTCAAGGATAGAGTGAAATGTTGGGATTTTCAAACTTCAATAAATAAACACATAACCAAGTAATGCAGGAAACATGAAAAGAAAGGCAGGGTTTTAATTCGGTCCAAAGGAGCAACAAACAAACAAAGCCAAGGTTGCAACAAGAATCCAATGAATTGGCGACAAGACACCGACATGTAGTTGCAAAGGATCGTGATGAAAAGGAGAATGTGCATCTATGGCCAACAAAAAAATCTATAGAGTAAGAAAGATTGGTGAATAGGGTGCAATAACATTAATATCTAACCTTAGTGGAGAAAATTATTGCATAAAACAACATCATTAAGAAAAATGTGCATATAACTTACAACTACATTTGTTCCCTTGGCATAAGTAAACTAAGTGAATAAAATATTGTGAAGTGTTGTGAATCCAAACAATCATTGGATGGTGGACCAAAATCATTAAATTCCTTTCCAAGTTAAAAACAAAGTAAAATCTACCTATATTTGTCATCATTGACCATAACTATGTTTCAAAGAAATAAGGGTTGAGAAGTAATATCATAAGTACCACTCCTGAATCCCATGCGCCAGTTTCAATTGATGAATGAAGTACATGGAAGGCTAGTAAGTAACCTATGTGCATAGATAATGACAACTACTCCCAAATTCCATCTCCTAGCACCATTCAACAAGTGAAAAAAAAACATTTTCACATAAAATCACAACCATTTTAGAATTTGTTGACCATCCACACTTGAGAAAGTACATAAATATGAGGCATTCATATATGTTCCATGTCAAGAATTGGACACCACAAACACCATGGACCATACAAAAAGAAAGAAGTATTGTAATTCAACCAAACAATAAAAGAATGTTCTATGAATATTGCATTTCTATTTCCATTGCCTCCAAAATTCATAGTTACAACATATCTTAGATGTCAAGGAAAAATAGTATGGAAACACTACTACCTCACCATGCATTGCATTCATTCTTTGCAGAGATTTAAAATATAGTCGCTCATCATTCTCAAGAAATATATGACACGAGATTCTCATTAAAAATAATTCTTTCAAAGATAATTCAACGTTGCATATGGAAACTATAGTATTCATGGAAGACACATCCATATTTGAATTTATGTGAATATTAATTTTTCCAAAATCATAAAATGTAAATGCATTTGCTAAAGTAAATGTTTCCAACCTAACACAAAGATTGAAGAGTTTACAATTGACTCTATATTCCCGTAGTAACTCCACTTGCATGTAAAGGTCATTCAAGCGATTGAAAATCGAAAGAAAAATAATTTGTTCGATGAAGCAAGCATATGGAATCAATATTCTTGAAATTTGCAATGTATTTATGAGTTAATGACTCATGTGATTTTGAGGTTTCATTATAGTAGCATGACCTTGAGTTTGACACATAGAATAAGATATACTCTTTTTGGCAAAGTTGTAATAATAATGGGTTGAATTTGAAGATTGATATGTCATAAATGAGCATTGAGAAAACCTAGTTTCATACATTCCAAATTGTTTAAATCTTGGTGCGCAAGTCAAAAAATAAACACATGTGCTTTTTTGATCCACTTGTAAATTGGTGGCCACTTGCCTATTCCACGTGGACCCCCACCATTGTTTCTTTTAGTTTTTCAATTTCCTTCATGGTAGCACAGTTTACTATTTTTGATAGTTTTTCAGGGCCTGAAATTTCCGAGTTGTTTTGAGGCCCTAAACGAAGTTTTTTCATAAAATAGGCATCTGTGAGTCTTTCGCTCATGTTTGTAGCTGAAATTTTTAATCATCGAATATATCTTTCTAATGAGGTATTGTGCGCGTCAAACAAGATCGTATGCCCCTCACCCTGCCGGACCTATATTTTTGACCCTCAATTCAAAATGATAAAGGTAAGGACCTACTGGGCAGGACCTTACAGGGTTTACCTTTCATATCTTCCCGAACCTAATTTTGAACCCGGGTTGGGATAACCTACACATTTCCGCCTCTCAGTTAGGCCATAATCTATTTGAAGGATCAGATCCTCTTATCAAGGAGTCAGTCCCCTTCCCCACACCCTGAAGATCTGTTCCCTGGGAAGTTGATGTACCAATTTACCCAAACAGGGCCCATAGTATTGGCGCTTCATCTCCTATTGTTAGGTTTTTGGATGTTTAGGGTTTTCCATTGTTTCTCAATATTAAATAGGCCTTCGAGCCTCATTGTAACACAGTTCATATCCGTGTAGTGGCACCATGTAATTACTTCTCCTTTATATTGATCTTATAATTTAGCATGCATAAGAACTTACTGTAGATTATTAATTTACAAAATTCACATTAAACCCATAAACTCTAACAAATAACAGTATTTCGTATAGTTCTTCACATAATTCAGTGAAAATCATGGATAACCAGATACATAAAGATAGGAAATAAACACATAAAGTGATGCAATACATCACCAAAAATTATTCTTTATTAAAAGGATCTTAAATTGCATTCACTTCTCTGACCTACACACCCAACTACAGGTGGTTTGTGCACTAAGCTGCAGACTCTTCAAGGTCTTCGCGCACTCTGTTATGGAGCCTTTCCCAAAACTATAGACAAAACAAGGCTCAATTGCTTATGATCTTATATTATGTTCTACTTCCATCATATCGTTTACAAAGTATTACATCTCCTTAAATACATTTCATCTTTACAAAAACCATGGTCCACATACCATGGATCCATAAAATAAGGACTCATACCCGATACTCGTTACAAAATAAGGGATTTATCCTATCCCTAAAGCCCTAAAATACTGCATGATGAATATATCTTCGCCAACTTTGCACCGTCCACTCCTTCTTTTGTGGGCTCTTTTACCCAAAACTTAGACCAATTTTTGCCATGCCTAATTGGCCCCCAACACTCACCCGTGACTCATCTCGAGTCACTCAGCTTTGGCACCCTTGATATTTATTGTGATCTCATTGTACACTGTGTTGTACTATTGGACCGTGTATGCCATCATTTTTTCTTCCTGGCACGCCTCCTTCAACAAAGCTTTTTTAGTAGGGCCAACAGTGTTTTGCAGTATTTCCGCTTACCTTCTCTTCAATTCCTTCAGCCTCATGTCCACTACCTATTAAATTTGTAGGGTTTCCTCCTGCCATGATTGAGTCCTCTTCTACAAGATCTGTGCTTTCCTTTAAAGATCATATATTTGCACCTAGAGGTTCTTTCCTTCAGTAATGCTAGCAAGTTTCTACAAGACTGGTAAGGTCTTCACAGTTGCCAGGATCTCATTGCGTTGCTTTTGCTTGGCCTGTAGTTCCTCCTCAGGCTTCAAGATGTTTGGATCTTATTGTAGTGAGGTCCAAATCTTCATTGTATCGTCAAGCAGTTTTCCACAATCTTCCACCGTATTAGATGTGCCTTTCAATGTTGTGCTAAGGTCCCTTGGTCTCTATTCCCAAACCTCTAGTGACATTATTGGCTGCCTTATTCGCAACTCTCATATCTGCACTTCGTATTCAAATTTCAATTTAGCAATAGTATCCTTTGAGTCCTCGATCGCAAGGATGAGCTTCGCGACCTTTTTTGCTGGTGGTTCACCCTCACGGACCTTCACGTCTGGAACTATGTTGCAGTCTTAACAATGGCTTTTTCCCATTCTCATTGTTACCTTGCTTCCTCCCTATCCTTGGCCAATTGCTCAAGTTACTTCTTCATTGATGTTTTTTCAGACTACACCTTTGATTTTAACTATGACATATGTTTCTCTCATTCCTGCAATTCTATGGTGATACCTTAGTGAAATTCATGCAGCATCTAGAGGGGTAGCACAAAAACATTCATTTGGACACTATGTCATGCTTTGGCTCACTCTTTGTCTATTGTTGCTTCAAAATTTAGTGCCCCAACTAGAACATGTAACATCCTAACTCAGTAAGTTGTTTCCAGTCTTTGTTCTAGCTTCAATGGTTGGGTTAACTTCTATGGTTGCCTCACTTCCTGCGGAATACCTTCAGCTCTATGATGCCTTGTTGCACCTCAGCCAAGATCGCTTTGCAGCGATCATCAATCTTGTTCCAAGTTTCCGTGTTGATCTCCTGGATATTTTCCACTATCTCGTCGATGTGCTCATTGGTGAGGATAAGCAACACTTCTCCCTTACCCTTATCCACCTTCTGCTTCTTTCTTCGTCGCATTTCACCACAAAGGGCTAATATTTTGACACCTTTGCATCGCTGAGGTGTTCTTCATGGTCCTGCCCTCACCCTGTTTCCTTTGTATCTTCATCGATATATTTTCTAATCATACCCGCACCCTGCAAGGTATCCTTCTCTATTCCAACTACTCCAACCGCTCCACTGGGTGGAGTCATCCATTCCTTCGGCCAATCCTGCACTACCGCGAGGATATCATCTTCTATTACCAGGTATGGAAATGGGTGCCATGTCTCTATTGGGTCCTTCATCACTTTCACATATGCTCTATGAAAGTATGCCTTGAACTCCGCAATATGGAAATATTATTTATACAAGCTTAGTGACAGTCTGGGATATTGATTCACCACCATATGCAGATCCATCGCCATGACTACAAATAAGATCTTGTTCTTTGTTGCATGTGTTGAGTCCTTTGTAAACCATAGTGAAGCATACCTCGCTGCTTCACATACATCTACCTCAACAATTGTAAATTGATAATCTTTCGGCTCCTTCCATGCAACAAGCGCAATAAGAATTAGTAGTCAGGCATAGTGGAAGGTCTTTCCTTCATCCTGTACTTCCTTGAAATCCAAAAAAAATATTTACATATAAAATAATTCCAGTTGAACTGGAATCCTTTCTCACACTGCTCGGCCAATGACATTACTGTTGTAGGCACCTCATTGGATCTGCATTTCCTCGTGATCTTCCCTACTAAGATATGTGCGGCGAAGCACACACCCTAATCCTTAATAGAGTTTATCTCATATCCGAGGGATTTCTTTAGTAATCCAAATTTTTATTTCATCATCTAGGCCGTCTCTTTATCTTTTTTTTACCCATGAATTCATCTGCAAGGTCCTTTCCTTGATAAGGCAGTGTTGTTAGTCTCCTAATGAGTAGATCATCAATCGGATCCTCATCCCTAGCCAAATGAAATCATCATGTACCAGTACGAGGAGATTCCACACATAGATTGTACTTAATGGGCTTTGACCGAAGTGTAGCACATTCAGCATGTTCAAAAGCCTTTCACTCTGCACTCTCACAACCCATTGTTGCGGTTCCAATATTGTAACTCTGCTTTCTAGGTAGCATACTTTCTTCAGGTACCTACTGGACTCAAACTGCAGATATTTTCTTTTGTCATTGAAATCCCAATATTCCATTTTGAGTTGGGGGATCCTCCCCAACACTTCTCCTTCAAAAGGTACCTCTTCTGGAAATAGTGGCGTATAGGTATAAAAATTCCCTTCCTTTGCTTCCCTAACTCGCTTTGCGCCCGGCTTTCTCGGTGGCATGTATGCTGGGAGCATAGATGGAAGCTCCAAATCCTCTATCTTCTTCCACTGAAACTCGACTTCTTCTTCACTGTCGTGGACCTGCTGAGGTCCCTCCTGCTACATCAATTTCTTTCCTTTCTGCATGGGATTTTTTTCCTTTATCCTCCGTGTTCTTCATTTTCACTTCCTTCTACAAATTTTTCCGCTGTGATGTTCTTAATTCTGCTAAAAAGACCTCAGCTGGTCTCTTCTCCTTCGTCTTCTACAACTGCGATTGTGGTTGTGCTTGCAGTTGTACAAGCACCTTTCTTGGTGACCTTAAGCATGTTGGGGACATGAGTACATTCACCCCTGTCATCTTTTCTACTTGTGACTCCATGATACCTGCTAGCCCTTTCTTTGTAAATATCCTAACCAATTCTTCCCAACTCCTCTCAGATATACAATAGATCTTCTTTAGTTAGGCACAATTTATGATCTCTTTAGGCAACAAAGTGTAAAATGTGGCACGGGATGTAATTTTTATAACAATTTTGAATTCCCAGGCTCATGATTGTCTTAGGTTTGGCTCATTTAATGCAGGTATGGGCTAGATATAACCAGCCTTTCTTCATAAAAAAGTTTCTTCCCCACCCCTCAACGGTAGTTTCTTTTTAACGATGCTCTTTTTCCTTCTAACAGTCATATTTCTAGCTATCTTCGTCATATTTCCCCTTTGGCGTAGTCACCTATTCTTCGTCGTAGCTCCTTCGAACTTCGTCATACTCCTGAGTATCACGCATTAATATTCCTTTGGCAAAGTCCCTTCCTTCGAAGTATTTTATAGTCCATCCCCAATTCCAACTGTAGGTGGCACTAAGATTTTTTTCCTTTAATTTTCAGTGTGAAGCTCCAGCGGCATAGTCATCCTTATATATCTTCAATATACTACCATTCACTCGTCCTAGAATCATCTAACAATTCAACTTCTCGAGTTGAACAACACCACCATCTGAAATGTTATTGACGATATATGACCCCAACCAGTGTGTTTTGAATTTTCCCTGGAACTTTGCGAATTTACTGTCATATACTAATATAATATCCCCTTCCTCAAATATCTTCTTCTTGATGTGCTTGTCATTCCATGCTTTCTTACTTGCTTTCTGCACCAGCTAATGGAATCTTGTTATGAATTTGTCTTCTTCTAACGCTAGTATCTGCAACATGCTCTCCTTCATCATATTGGGATCTGCCATATATGTGACAGCTGCAATTCTCAGACTCGGCACAATGTATTCCATAGGCATAACTTCTTATTGTCCATATACCAACATGAAAGGTGTCTGCCCAGTCAATTTCTTGCATGTTGTTCTGTATGCCCACAACACTGCTGGAATCCTCAAGTCGGAGTCATCTCTGTTTACGTAGAACACCTTAGAAATGCATTCTCCAGAATCTTATTGAAAGCTTCCATTGTCCCACTTTGCTGAGAATGATATGGAGTGCTCTTATTATGGTAAAATTGAAATTCCTCAGTTAGTGCTTCAATCATCTTATTCAAAAAATGTGTCTCTCGGTCGCTCATTAAGATCTTTGAATAGCTAAATCTAGACAATATATATTCGAAAATGAACTTCATATGGTTTATGCGCTACAATCCTTCATCGTTTTTGCCTTAGCCCACCTTGTCAACTAGTCAGTCACAGTGATGATATATCTTGCACCAATCCTTTTCCCCAGCAGATGAATAGGTCCAAAAAAGTCAAATTCCTATTTATCAAAATCCTACAAAGTCACATGTAGTACTAGTGGAATTTAATCTCTTCTATATGGCTTTCCTGTCCTTTAACATAGATCACATGCTTGACAAAAGTCTTTTGCATCCTTATACAATATAGGACATCGTAACTCAGCTCTCAAAATCTTCTATGTAGTGGATTTTCCTGCATAGTGCCCACCTGTGACTCCTCCATGAGCTTCTATCATAATGTTCTATCTTTAATGTTCAGGGATGTATCTATGCAGTACTTCATCCTTTCCCATTTTATTCAAGTGTCCCACAATCAATGAGAAATAGGTTGCTCAAACCACCAATTCCTTCTTTTTCTTTGTAGTGTACTCCGCAAGCACCATTCCTGTGGAAAAAAATTGAATAATATTTGCGAAGTGATCATCTTTGACTTCAATTGTGAACAGTTGTGCATCGGGAAAGTTATCTTCAATATTCGTAAGTTCTTCTCTTGTCTCTATCCTAGATAAATGATCAGGGCCAGCATTCAATCTTCTTGGCTTCACTATAACTTCAAAGTCATATTATTGGAATAATAACAACAATCAACAAATCTTCCCTCCTAAAACAAGCTTATTCATGAAGTACTTTAGCGCAAAATGATTTGTGAACATCTTAAAGTGTGCTCCCAACAATTAATGTTTGAACTTCTGTATTGCATACACCATAGCTAACCCCTCCTTTTCTGTCATGCTGTAATTATTTGATGCCTTAGATAGCTTTCTACTTGCAAATTCTATGGGATGATCAATATCCCCTACTCCCAGCTATGCTAGTACTACTCCCAAAGCTATGTAAGATGCATCAACATGCACATGAAACTCTTTCTTCCAATCCAGGAAAACTAGAATTGGCTTAGTTACCATATTTTCTTTTAGTATGTCCAAGATCTTCTGGCATTCTTCATCCCATTGGAAGGTCACATCCTTCTTCAGCAACTTCTCCATCAGTGCAGTTATCTACGCATATCCTTTTATAAACTTCCTGTGGTAACCATTGTACCCTAGCGTAGTACACAGTTGTCTTACTATTTTTGGTGCTGGCAGGTTCTCAATGACTACGATCTTCGCCAGATCGACCATCAATCCTTGTTTATAAACCACATGTCCCAAAAATATTCCAAATGGCACACAAAAGATGCACTTCTTTAGGTTCAACAATATTTGATATTGCAAACATGTATCCAGCATCAATCTTAAGTTCACCACATGCTTCTTTAAAATCCCAAATTATCCCAAATATTGTCCAATTGTCAAAGTTAACTTCCAGAAATTTGTGTATGTACTCCTTGAAATCCGCAATTACAACTCTGGAAAATATAGCAAGTGCATCCTTTAATCCAAAAGGCATCATTGTGTGCTCATAAGAGCCCCACTCCATCGCAAAAGTCGTTTTACATCTATCCTCTAGTGCAATTCTGATCTGATGATACCCTGAGAAGCCATCTATCAAAGAGTAAGCCTCTTGTCCTCCTAAATTGTCCAACACTTCATCTGTAAATGGTGTAGGAAATGGGTCATGCAGGCATGCATCATTCAATTTCCTTAAGTCCACACATATTCTAATTTCCCCTTTCACCTTCTTCTCCTGAACTACCATGGGACTTACCCATTCAAATTCTTCGACAAGTTCAATTATCCCTATTGTTAACATCTTGTCCAATTCTTCTTTTACCTTTTCCTTATACTTTGGATTCAGCCTATAAGGCCTCTGCTTAACAGACTTCATATCAGGTTTCAGAGGAATCCTCATAACTCCCAAATCCCTTATAATGCCTTTCATGTCTGAAAATTTAGTGGGAAACAACTCCTAGTATTCATGCAACAAATATGTTATCTTACTGACAGTGACTTCGTCCCAGTAATCTCCTATTGTTGCATATTTCGGTTTAACCTCTGACCCTATATTCACCTTCCTCGTCTTCAATGGATTTGTTATATCAGGCATCTTTATCTTAGGTCCATTTACTTCACGATGTCCCTCTAACTCTTTGATATCAATTTTTTGAGGATCTTCATCCTCTTTTGCAGTGAGATTATATCATTCTATCATATTTCGTACCTGCATAGCCCAATTACGTTGTCAGATAACTGGAATTTCGTTTTCAAAAATATTCTTCTTAACTATATTCAAAGCTACATCTATATGTGGGCAGTCATCTTAAAATTTTATTGTCATCACAAATCCATCCACCATCTTCACCCAGCTAGCAATTCTGTGTCGAATGTTTGTTTCCAAATACCAATTCTAAGGGATTGTCTCCAAGGTATGGATGAAGCCATGCACCCATTCTTCTTGCGTAATTTCTCCCCAAGCTTCCATAAAGAGTTGTATGTGGTATCTAGGATCATTCTGGCCATCATGCTTTCCTGAGAGCTCTGTTTCTACTTGTCCAAATATTACCTACATCAACCTCCTACATCTTTTTCCAATCTCCTATATTCTTCCTATGAGTACCCCACCATCTAGCAGGAGTAGCCCTCAGTGCTTGATCCAGAGCTAACAGTCTCTAAAATTTTGGTAAAGAAAGTATTTACATCATTCAAACCATTATATAAAGGTAAATCACATACCTTAGTTGTCATGTAGTGCACTACTTTAGTGATCCTTACACATCGCCTTGTAGACACTTCATGCAATATGTTCTACCACTTCTCCAATTCTTCTTCTGAATCTGAGGTGCAGGAACTAACTTGCTCCAAAATCATATTTCCATCTACAGTGGGATTGATCCACTATTCTTCCTTTGTTGTGATCTCATAGATATTATAAACTTCATCCACATTATATTCTTTTTTGACAGGATCTGTATACCTCACCCCTTCTAATGGATCCAATGGAACAATAACCTTCATATTATTGCTTTCGAATATCATTTGACTTTTCTTCAGATTAATTATAGCCATGTTAGAAAACACCCAATCCAATCCGAGCAACACAGGGTAAGGATTACTATCTCAATCACTTTGAAGTCAGTGGTAGTGTGCACTTCGTCAATGTCCATTGTGACAATAGACAACCTTCCTAGAGGTAAGGTTTTCTGTTGAATTTCCATTTTCAGCTGAATAGTAGACCATTGTAGCTTTGACTTGCCCATCAATTCCCAAGTCTACCTTGGCAAGGCATTGGCATCAGATCCTAAATCCAAGACAGTCTTATCCATATCATACTCCCCAATCTGCATTGTAAGCCTCATTTCTTTCCATGTTCTCTTCTTGTGTCTATGCATATTATTCACTCTGCACATCTCGCTCTACGGTGCCTCCTTATAAGAACAAGAGTCTATCAGTTCCTATAATCCCTCCATAGCTTTCTAATTCCTCAACAGCTTCATGCAGGTCTGTATAAAATACTTCAAGATATTCGGATCCACCTCCTGTGTCACAACTGATACTATAGTGCGGTTATCCTTTTGAGTCGGTTGCGTGGTAGAAGTCAAGGCCCCATCATCCATAAAACTTCACCTCACCTCCATGAATGTTTTCTTTTCCTTTAGGATATCAAATGCAAGAGCTTTTTTAGTAGTTTTCCTTACTCATGTAGCTTCATCTTCATTTTTCTCATCGGACTTACCATTCCTAGTCGCGGTTCTGCTTCTTATTACAATGTCGATGTGTGGTTGATCTTCCCTAGATTCAGCAACCATCGTTTGGAAATTTGTTGCAGGCTACTGGTTTCTTTTCTCCTGCATCTTCTCAATAAGGAAGAGACATTCTTCTATCACATGATCAAAATTCTTACAGTAATTGTAGGTTGTCGTTGAGTTCTGACAATCTCTTGCAAAGTGTCCTTCCTGTCCATACTTGTAACAGATAATATGGCCATGTCCTCGACCAGCTCCTCCTCCTCATCCCCGTCCTCGTGCTTGAAATCCTCCTTGACTAACGTGTTGGCCTCGCTCCTCGTGTGTATGTCCTTCATCTTGTAGTCTATAACTATCATCAATTCCCTCCATCATTAAGTCATAACTTCAACAATTTTTCTCATCATGGCCTACTGATCTATAGAAGTTACCAAAAAATTATTTCGGAGTCTATACATACTTTTGTAATAGGTAGCAAGCTTCAAAGTGATTCTGACCTCGTATTCTACAGATCTTGCACCACAGACCTGGGTTTACTAGATTAGATGCTCCATTTGCAATATAATCTCTGAACACGGGGCATTGATCCTTATAATGACCTTCTGCTTTGCATTTCTTACACCACACTTTTTGTCTTTCTAGTCTGACTTATTTACCCTTCTTCAAATCCTGCAATTCCAAGGTCAACATAGCTAGCTGATTTTGTATCTGTTGTACTCCTATGTGAGTATCTCCAACCACTGAAGCTTTCAGCTTCATCGTAATTTCCAATGCTTCAACTTGCGTCACGATCTGCTACTATGTCAATGTTAACCTAATATGTAGCAGTAGCACAGCTATGAACCATTATTTATGTTGTTGTGGGGGTATCTCAAAGCTCACTTGACCCATCAACACCTTGAATCATTGATCCAAATCCCACACAGATTCAGTCATTTCTTGTTTAATTTCTTTCAACTCTGTGATGCACTGTGACTCTGATTTTGGCTTCTTAAACTCTCCTACTAATGCTTTCTTAATTTCATTAAACGTAGCATTTAGACTACTCGCGGTGTATTTCATATATCATGCTAGCGCTCTCTCTTGCAATGATGTGATGATTTGTGCCTTATTTACATCATCATTATTAATATGTCTCATTTTCCATATTGCATCAACTATGAACCAAAACTAATCAGGGTCCTCTGATCCCAGTTCTTTAAATACATGTAGCTTAATGTCATTAATCATTCTTCTTCTCGACGGGCTAGGTGGAGGTGGAGGTGGAGGTGGAGGCGGAGGTGTAGGGGAAGTATGGGGAGGGGGATGGGGTGTGAGGGGGGTAGATGGATGGGGGATCCTAAAGACACCCCAATTTTTCTCAACTCTTGTCTTCGACATACCTTTTGTATGGGGAGAGGAATGTCATAGGGTTGTAGGGTTACTTCTTTCTTCTTCGTTTTCAGATCCTAAAAGAGGGCTATAGTTAATCTCAATATAGCTCTTTGGCTTTGTTCTATGTCACTTCCCACTTCGTGTAGATCTTGGTTCCGGATTATTTCTTATTTTCCCAAACATTAATCTGACTGCATTCACAGAATCCTCATGGTCCTTTAAAGAATCTTCATTCATCTTCGCTATAGGACACGATCTCGTCGATCGCGAACTCAGTGATAAGTCCTCCCAAAATGCTATCAATCTAGAAATCAATAGCCCTTGAGATATTGTTATCGATTCTTTTGAGACATTGTATCAAATCAAGGTTCCACTCCTTAGGTTCGTCGCCTTTAAAACAAGTCTTATGCTTATCTAACTTAGATATCCACTCAAGAAATTCAATGTGGAATGAACCAAAGAAAATCTCATATTGATCTTCGATGATATATCTCTGCAACCAAGCTTCAATTGATAAACCCGAGTTTCTGTTCTCTTTTTCTACAAATTCTCTTTCTTTCTGTTCAACCCACTCCTAGAGTTTTTCTTCGACGGATGCTAAATCATATCCCTTTAAGCATATCTCAGTCACGGAAAGGGAACCATTTGTTGGTTTGAGGGTGCTTGACCTAGGCTCATAGTGTGATGCGCACCAACAAAACCCTCAACTACTGACCCTTTCGGAAATGACCTACAAGAAGATCGCAGTCTCACCAGAAGTAGTTACGGGAGGTTGTAGAATCAGGTTTCTGCAACCCAAGTGATATCCGTGTAGTGGCGTTGTGTAATTACTTCTACTTTATACTGATCTTATAACTTCACATGCATAAGAAATTCATGCAGATGATTAGTTTAAAAGATTCACATTAAACCCATAAACGCTAACAAATAACAGTATATCTTACAGTTCTTCGCATGATTCAGTGAAAAGCATGCATAACTAGATACATAACAATAGGAAATAAACACATAAAGAGATGCAACACTTCGCCAAAACTTCTTCTTTATTAAAAGGATATTCAATTACATGCACTTCTCTGACCTACACACCCAACTGCAGGTTTTCTACGCACTCAGCTGCAGACTCTTCAAGGTTTCCGTGCACTCAGCTGTGGAGCCTTTCCCAAAACTACAGACAGAACAAGGCTTAATCACTTATGATATTCTATTATGTTCTACTTCCATCATATCATTTAAAAAGTATTACATCTCCTTAAATACATTTCATCTTTACAAAAACCATGGGCCACATACCATGGATCCACAAAACAAGGACTAACACCTGATACCCGTTACAAAATAAGGCTTTTGTCCCATCCCCAAAGCCCTAAAAGACCACGCATGAATATATCTTTGCCAACTCCGTGCAGTCCACTCCTTCTATGGGGTCTTTTACCAAAAACTTGGACCAAGTTGGGCCATGCCCAACAGTAGCCACCACATCTCTTCTCAGAGATAAGCTACCATTGCCCAACCTAGTTTATTTCCATTATGTTTGTAAGCATATTTCAGTTCTTTGATATTAATGAAATGAAGTATTATTTTTGTAGCATCTCTGTATTTGTGGTTATATATGTATTTTGTTGCATTCTTGTTTAAGTTTAGATCAGTGGTATCATAGAGGTCTACTCTTTCTCTTTTTCTCTTTGCATGCCCCCAATGAGGTTGGGGTATAAGGAGGGCTCAAATAGGTTGAACCCTTAAAACACCAGCCTCTCAAACCCCAACAGTCCCCCATGCTAGAAGAAAAGAAAGACGAGGGAGCGGGATATCCTTTCAAAATATTGCTCGAAGAAGCCCTCGAGTGATAGAGGAACGCGATGATGGACAAATTTTCTCAGATCCTTCGATGGTTACCTATATGTAACACATCTTCTTCTGGCAGCCACTCTGGGAGTACCACTCCCTTTAAGGTACAAGTTAACTTTGACATCCCCATATTTGAAGTTCAGATAAATGTGGATGTCATAGATAAATGGTTAAATCTGCTAGAAGGATATTTCTCAATTCATCACTTTTCCAACGAGGAAAATATTACTTTTCCACTCCTCAAAGTCACCCCCCCATGTCAGGGCCTGATGGGAAACCTACTGCGAGAAAAGGGACTAGAGTGAGCCCTCACTATTCTCAGTCGCACCCACTTGGAATTATTTCTAAGATGCCATTACGGAGTAGTATTACCCTTTTGGGAGCTATGAATATAAATACATAAATTGGACCACGCTGCAGCAGGGAAGGGACCAAGATGTGCCAAATTTCACAAACATTTTTCATACCCTTCACACAAAGTTGGGTATCAAGGATTCTGAACAACATTTGTTACTCAATTTTTGCGGCTATCTACACAAGTACATCCAGGATGAGATGGAATTCCTAGACATCTCCTCGCTCAACACTTCCTATCGATACACTGTCAAGATCGAGCAAAAATTTAAATAGAAGAAGGGAGACTTTGGATCTATGAATTTGAAGCAACGGATAGGCGCCCCCAAGCCATAGAACAAAGGATAAATCCAAGTCGGAGTGACCCAGGACAACCTGCCAAAGTTGCAAGCAAAGGAAAACACCACGAAGGAAAATAAAGACACCAAGAAATGGTGTGAGTTTCATAAGAGCCCCACTCCCAACACAAGTGAGTGTCGGTCCAAGCAGTCACTGGTCGCTGAAATGAAGGCTTCCAAATCTAAGTCAGAACCTAATAAGGGGAATCTCAAAGGGAATCATATTATTGACGTAGAGCCCAGTGCTACTATTTCCACCTCCAAGATCCAAAATAATGAGCCTGAAGATCTAGAGGAGGGGAAGTGCCTCTTCCACTCCCATATGTCGGTGAAGGGTTCTCTATTGCAATTCATTGTCGACAATGAGAGCCAAAATAACCTCATTTATTTAGAGGTCATGAAGAATATGGGCCTACTGACCACAACACACCTGCAGTCATACACCATAGGATGGATTCACCAAGGGCAAGATCTTCGCGTCAACCAGCAATGTTGCCTTCCCTACAATATCAATCCCTTCATAGATGAGGTATTGTGTGATGTTTCTCCTCTTGAATTTTGTGATTTATTATTAGGACAACCATACTTGTGGAAGTGACATGTTGTGTATGAGTTTAGGTCCCAGATTGTTATTATTACTTTGGGCAATAAGTTGTACAAGATATCGAAGGTAGTGCCACCTACCACCATCTTTCTTATCACTATGAAGCAATTCAATAATATCATTTCCCATACTCAGAAATTTGTTTTCCTTATGCTTCACCCTTAGGGCAAGAAGAAGATTGTGGCCACAACCTCCAAACTGGGCTCCTCTGCATGGAAGAAGCATATGGAAAAGGTCATGGAGGAGTACAGGGGCATCTTCACCTCACCCACAGGGGTACCTCTACACTACCAAGTCAAGCACTCCATTGCTATGACCCCAGGTGTGTCATTGCCTAATGGACCCATCTATCGATTCTCTATTCTGGATAACGATAAAATCAAGGTGTAGATTTAGGAGTTGTTGCATAAAGGGCACATTAGACCAAGTTCATCAACTTGTGGGAACCCAATCGTGTTGGTATAGAAGAAGGATGGGACCTAAAGACTTTGTATTGACTATCGAGCACTGAAAAAGATAAATGCCAAGAATATGTATCCTATCCCATGGATTGATGACCTTCTCGACCAGCTCAAGGGGCCCAAATATTTATAGCAAGATTAACTTGAAGTTCGAGTATCACTATGTACCAATCGAACCCTCCGATGTGTGCAAGATTTCTTTTAAATCCAAGGAGGGCCTTTTTGAATGGCTAGTCATACCTTTCGGGTTGACGAATGCCACCATAAACTTCATGAGACTGATGGATGACATATTGTGACCCTTCACCAACTCAGTTATGGTGGTGTATTTGGATGAAATCCTGATCTTCAGACAAACTTGGGAATATCACCTCCACCATATTCAACAGGTACTCCAAACTCTGCGACAACACAAGTTGTGTGCCAATTTGGAAAAATGCACTTTTGGTACGACCCAGGTTCAATATATGGGGTACATCATTGATGAGTAGGGTATGCATGTGGACCCAGCCAAGATACAAGTCATTCGGGATTGATCAGCCCCAACCACTCTAACGGAGCTCCGCAACTTTTGGATCTTGCCAATTTCTACCACATGTTCGTGTTGGGGTTCTCTCATATCACTTGGCCTTTGATTCAAGTCACCAAGAGTGAAGCGAAAGAAAACTTATTTTGTTTTGAATCCCAACAGAAGACATTTTCGAGTTGAAGCATCACCTTTGCTCTGCAACAATGCTCACATTACCAGACCTCTAGCAACAATTTGAGATTGAAACAAATGCTTCTGACTATGATATTGGTGCAGTTCTTACTCAGGAGGGGCATCCAATGGAATATCACAGTGAGACACTTTCAGATAAAGTCTTAAAGTATCCCACCTATGACAAAAAGATGTATTTCATGGTGCAGGCCTACCAAAAATGGAAGCATTACATTCTGGGTAAGGAAACGGTCATTGACATAGACCATTGACCCCTACAGTTCATACAGACACAAAGGGAAGTTGCAGAAAGATTGCAATCATAAATGGTCCACATGCCTACAACAGTTCCATTTGAGTATTAAGTATTAGGAGGGAATCATTAATAATGTTTCATACTACCTTAGTCAATCGCTAGTCATGGAGCTCACCACTATGCTCGAATCTTGTGGGAATGAGACTTCGGGTTAGCCGCATCTATAGAAGAGAAATCAAAAATTTGGAAACACATACCAGACACTCCTGGAAGGAAAGAAAGTTCCAAATTTTCACCTCCAGGATACACTGTTATGTCACCTAGGACACCTATGTCTTCCTTCAAGTGAGTGTTCCAAGGTGATTTTGAAGGCGCACTACAGTCAGTTCGTTGGACAATTTGAAGTAGAGAAAATAGTGGAAGTGCTACAAAAGTATTTTTATTGGCTGAACCTTTGACAGGATGTTGCGAAGTACATTAGATCTTGCACTGCCTGCACCATTTCCAAACTGACCATCAAGAAGCAAGGCCTATATACTCCTATTCCTACTCCTAGTCAACCTTGGGAATCCATCTCCATGGATTACACGTCAGGCCTCCCTTCTACTAAGCATGGCAACGACTGTGTTTTCGTGGTTGTCAACAAATTATCTAAGATGGCAATTATGGCAGCCTGCAAGAAGAGTATCACAAAAGAAGCCACTGCTAAGCTCTTCTTTGAACGAGTATGGGTACACTTTGGGATCCCACAGTCCATTATCTCATATTGGGACAGCAAGTTCCTAAGTACATTTTGGTCAAGTATCTAGTTGATGCTAGATACCAAGCTCACTAAGTTCATGACTTTCCACCCCCAAATTGATGGCCACGAAGAGGTCATCAATAGGATGATCGTGCACATTCTACCCATGTACAACTCGAAGCATCCATGCACATGGGACGAAAGACTCCCCTATGTCCAACACGGCTACAACAGAGCTCTCTATAGCTCAACTGGCCACAGCCCCTTTTAGATGGGGTTGGGATTTCAGCCATTATGTCCCATTGATGTGGCCATACCATTTGTAGCTACTCAAGCAGCTTCGACCCATGTCAAGTCCGAAGATAACAGGGCTTATAGCTTCATTGAGCACATCTAGCACATCTGCCAGTGGGTCCATGACATATTAAACAAATCCCATGCAAAGTACAAGCACTAACATGATCAACATCAAGTGCCACACAAGTTCCAAGTGGGCGACAAAGTTTGGCTACATTTGCAGAAGGAGCGCCTTGCTCAGCACCATCGTAAGATTTGGCTGCTTCAATATGGGTCATACACCATCACCAAGGTTGTAGGGGATAATGATTTTGAGCTCAGCATTCTGTTGGATACCTATACCAATAGGTTTCATATTTCATGATTGGCAAATCCAAATGCCAAATATGCTCTGCTTTGCTGATACAAAAATCCCATATTTCCAAGGAAAGGCAAGGTGTGTACATGCCTTCATGTGTACTAAATTTTGATGCATGGTCCAACAGTCTAATCTGGATCATGCTAGGTTTCAATTTTCTGTTGTAGAATAGAGAAAGAAATCTGTCCAAACAGCTAAAGCTTGGCATATGACTAGCTAGGTAGAGAAATAAAGGTGCCCAACTACTTAATCTAGGGCCTTGGAAGAAATAAGGGTAGATATTAGATAGGAGGGCAGTCAAAAGAAAAGAAGAAGACCAGGGTCTGCTAGTTCAAGTGCACCCACTTTAATGAAGAAAAAATGTTAGGGTTACTAGGATGGGTAAGTAGTGCAAGGTTGCAGAAATGGGGAGCCATCACCAATTGGCCTATTAAGTGCAATAACTTATGCCACTCAGGGCGTGGGCATCAAAGAAAAAGAATGGAGGACAAGCACTGGAAGCATGTCTAACTTCCCCAGTTTCCCCCAAAAAAATCATTTCTTACTAACACCCCCAAGGGCCCTGAGATCTGCTCAGGTGTCCAGTTCCACTCCATTACATCATAAACCACTTTGTCAAAACCATGGAGTTCAAGCATGAAAAGAAGCCACATTTCTTGTGCAAAAGCATCCATTTTTCATTATTTTCATTTATCCTCAATATCCTAAGTTGAGTTTCATTTTAACTTGGCTTCACCCCTTCATTCACCTCACAAACCATATTAATCACTAACCTATAATCTAGCTCCCTAACTTCCCCCTCCCCCAAGTGCTATAGCCATTTCCCTTCATTGGGAAATATTAACCCCTCAAGGGTTAGTATTATCCCCTAAATCCTCCTAAAAACCATGGGTTTGACAAAAACTATGGTTAAAAAGGCAAAAATCACTTTCCCCGCCCTCATTTACCCTTCTCCCCCTTTCCTCCACCCTAAACTCGTTTATTATAAAGTTTTTTAAATAAAAAACTTGTAAATATAAATGTGCGTTCAAAACCCGTTTATTATAAAGTTTTAAAACTTTTTAATAAAATGCGCGTTTAACCCTTAACCTAAGGTTTTTACCCACCCCGCGCGCCCGATAATTAAACATATTAATATATGCGGCGGGTCCCTCGCTATTAAAGCGTTGGCACATTGAGATCGCCACCCACCATTAGATCTTACGCCCCACCCTACGGTGGGTGGTCGATCTTCAACCATAACCGCCCGACCTTTTGGGTCCGAGGGATGGGCGGTATTGCCGCTGTACCCCCGCCACGGATCAAGCTCCCGGGCTGTTCGCTGCCCCCCCCCCTCGAAACCACTTACCGCCCAAGAGCCTGTCGGGGAGACTGCTTACCGCCCTACCCTCCACGCTGACGTCACGCCCCCGTCAGCGTGACGTCACCCCACTTTGCCGCCACCAGGCCTCCACGTCACCCCTGCCCTCCACGTCACCCTATCCACCCTGCCACCGTGTCAGTGCCACCTGGGCACCCACGTCACCTGCCATGTCACCCTGTCCGTACATGGGCCCATGATGACGTCAGCATGACGTCATCACAAAAAGGCACCAATATGCTAAAAATTTATAAAAAGGCGTAAAAAACCATTATTTTGCATTATTTTCTACAAACGCCCGGAGCTCCTCTGAAAGCGAATTTCAACTTCCAACGGTCGAAAAGCAAAAGTAATCCACCAAAGTTGCTACCACCTCCATTGTCAACCCAACCACCGGCAATTCAGCCAGTTCGACTGGTGCAAACGCTTCGTACGCCATTAAAGCGAGGTATTTTGCCGCAGACACCCTCCCTTGTCCTCTATTATCCGTATAATCCTGTTTTCCTTCTTAAGCAAATCAGTTAAAGGACCCACATTGTTGAAATTCACCTCTAAAAATCTACCTAAGAAACCTCTGAAACCCCTGCACGACGGAAGTCCCAAGGAAACCCGTGACCCGCGGTGAAATCTACCTGTTTTGCACAAGAAGCAACTAAAAAAGCCAAGCCACAGGCTAGAAGAACTGAATTGACATTTCCCTCACCTCTGCTAAAGAAATTCTCTGCAAATAACTAGCTAACTAGCTTAAAAACACTCTTCTTCCTCAAAATAGAGTGCCCCACAGATTTATTAAGCCTGTGACAACCTCCTTGCACTGCCAAACTACTCACTGCAAACAGAGAGCAGTAAGCCATTCCTCAGCATTCACATCAAGCTTGAAACACAGTAAACCACCAGCAAGAGCAAGACAATGGCCACTCCAGCTGCTCTGGATGTTTTGCCTATAAATCCACCCAACAGAGAGCTAGAAGCTATACCATTGGTGGACAGTGTTGCCCTCATCACAGACTTTGTGGTAGAGAGAAACCATTTGCAGACATATTTCCAATTAAGAAACAGTCACTTGGACAACAGTGACCTGTATGGGGTCTGGCAATCTAATCTACCCACCTACTTCTTACCTTCTGTCAACATTTTCCCTGAAATCATCCACCTATGTGCAGAAAACTATGACCAGAAACTCAGGGCTGTGAAGTCTCCATTTGGGAGCATCCTCTTCTATATAACTCCAGACTCCATCAACCAGATGCTCAACTACAAACAAACCCAGTTGCTGTGCCCCTTCTCCATGAACTATTTGCTAGATCAGGGCTCCAGACTTTTTGATTCAGACATTGCTGCCATAGCCAGGAAATTCATGAAGGCAAACTGCCAACCTTCTGGGCCACCTCCTTTCTCCTATGCAGATTTCAATGAGGTTGGCAAGCTACTGGTAGATATGCTGACCTCTGTGTTGGGGTTCACCACAAGCAAGCATGTTGATCAAACTGTGCTAGTCATGCTCTCTGCATACAGCCTTATGAAGCCCCCTGCTATGAAATACAATTATGCCAAGTACATTGCCAATAAGATACATGATCAATTGACAAGGCTGAACAGGGAGGCAATATTCAAATATTC
>APFE030382405.1:0-23235 GCA_000404065.3 Pinus taeda | reverse complement strand
TATCCAGAACTACTCAAGCGTTGAGGACAACACTTTTTTGAAGGCGAGGGGCATGTTGGGTCCCTATAATACTAGTGATTACCCCATTACTATTGTAGTTATACCCTTATTAATATTGTTGTGCCCCTATTGCCCCCATATTGTTATTACTGTGCCCCATAGAATCCCTCTATTGTTATTTTTGTGGCTTTATATTATTATTGTTAGGTCGGCTAGATTATATTGTGACTCCTTAGGATCCTATATATAGAAAGGAGTTTTTGTCATTTTAATCATCCAAAAATTGTTCATTTATGTAATGTAAAGGAGGTTTCCCCCTCAAAGAGGCTGAATTCTAAGGCGTTGATCTATCTTTTCTATCTTTTCTTGAGCTGGTTTCATAACATCTTGACTCTTCACGTCAGATTCATATTGAATCTTCAGCCCATCAAAACTGGTTTGCAATTGTGCAAATTGAGATTTCCATTGCTGGACGATTCCTTGCTTTTCATTTTCTAAATTTTGTTCAAGGGTGCCTTATTCTATCATATTTCTTCCTTATGAGTTGTTTCACTCCTATGGCTTTGTCAATTGTTGCACTAGCATAGGCTCCTGCATATTGTGATAGTCTCCCAAGATCTTCAACAGGGGTCACTTGGGCATCTTTCCACGATACTTGAAAGGAGGTATTTGCATAGACCAAAGCCTGCCTTTGTTCAATCCTTCTCCTCTTTCTCTACCTGCTAACTACTGCTATATGTTTTAGATTGTAAAATACGGTCAGAGGATGAATCTCCTCAATATTGAGAATGACCTCAAAGGTCGGAAAAACTGGGATGATTTCCAGATCATCAGTGTCCATAGTTTCTTTAGAAGGCTCAACAGTGAATGAGGTCTTCTCAGTGATTATAGAAGTCTGAGAAATCTGTGTTTGTGACAAAGTTTGTTGTTTTTTAGGGTCAGTCTATTTAAGGAACTGATCCCAAATCACAACAAGGCTTTCTTCTATTGTTACCTTCTCTGATTTAATTCGCTAGTTGCTTATGTTTCACTTACATGAACTGCATCTTGACTCTGAGATGTGTTCGCTCCTATGTCTTGTTCCGTGTTCTGGTGATTTAGATTCAGAATTTCAATGGGCAAATGGGAAATCCTTTTAACCCTGTATTGATGAAACTGCACTAATTCCTCGGGTCTGAGCCATGATGTTGTTTCTTTTTCAACTTTTGGATAATTTGATGTCGATTGAAATAAATCATCAAATTTATCAGGCTCGTTTGTAAACTGCCTGAACTTTGCCTGTGTTGTAATATTTTTGGGAGTATCAATTGGATCATACTGTCGATTTGGAATGGTTGGAAAGCTCATCAGTTGGATTTCGTCCATCTCGTTAGTAGCATGTTTGAAATTCTCTAAAGAATAGAATCCACAATGAAACAGAAAAACAAGCCACTTTGTCATTTTGCTTTCTTTGATGACCTTAGATAGGCCATTTCCCACTATCTGGTAGGCTATTTCGTGGGCTAGCAGCTTATCGAGGACATATAGGGTCCACACATGAGGCTGCGCAAGGCTTCCAAAAACTCAAACATAGGTAAATTATTCCTCCCCAAACCATCTTCGAACTGATGACATGTCAATGTTTCCTTCAACAGAGATTCTAGGGCACTTCTCATTGAAAACAAGCTGGTAAATAGGAAGGAAGACACCATGAATAATATTGTAAAAATGGGGTTGGTATTTTGACTCCCATAGAATATTATGGAAAACATGAATAGGCAACAGGTCTTCAATAGTCCATTTCCATCCCATGGATGGAAAATATGAAGTGAAACAAATACAATCCATAATGTAGGCACTTAGGTAGAATGGGAGAGCAATAGTTTCAGAAAAATCACATTTTTGCCTATATTCTAGGATTTCGTTGCTTAAGTCGTTCGACATAATAGTTCCCAGTCCATTACATAACTATTAGAGGTAGCTTCAATCAGGGGTACCCATTGGTCTGAAAACTTATGGGTATTCTCATAGCCAAACAATCTACACATCATTAATAGAGGCTATAGCATACATACACTTCTCCTCTCACTTATGCTTGCTTGGGTCTTGTTGTAGCTGTCGCAAAAACAGCTCCCAAAATCCCTGTAAACATAAAAATTTTGGACCCCTTCATCAAGCCTAAGCTTCGGCCCCATTAGGCCCTTCCCAAAGTTTCGTCAATGTCATCAAATCCTAGTGAATTTCAAATTTTGGCTAAGTTAAGACAAGTCGCAAGTTCATGAAATAAAACTAGGTCCTATTATCGCATAACGACTATAGTGTATACCTGCGAACAAGACAACCCTTGCAGCCTTGGCGACTTGCATGTCGCAAAGTCGCAAGTTTGCACTTCTGACCACCAGTATTTCACGTGACCTCGTGACCTCGCGACCTGCTGAGTCACCAAGTTGCAAAAAAATCCTAAGTACAGCTAGGGACACTTGCAACCATGCGACCATGTGACTCTGTAACTCGCAAGGTTGCATGATTGCAAGGTCTTATTATCACAATTCCTACTCACATCTCACCACGTGACTTTGTGACCCCTGAGTTGCAAGAGACCCTTGAGTCACAAGGTCACACTTTCCCCCCTCGCGACCATCACGACCTCTACACGTGCGATGATTTTATAAATAGGAGGGCACCCTGGTCGCATTCTTACAAGGTTCTATTGGTCGCACCAAAAGGCATAAATCCCTCTGATCGACTTTGCACGCACGTCTGACTCTGGTAAGTAACGATCACCCCTCCTGTAATGATTATTTTCTTCCAAATGGTATAAAATGAATCCCCTGACTCTGGCTTACCTCCTGCCCTAGGGTTTAGCTCTTTACTTAGATCTTCTTCTCGGTCATGCCCCATAAATTGCCCTAGCCTTCCCCTACTCTTTCACGTAAGTTTTTTAATGTTCATTACACCTTATCCTCCTTGTTATATCAAGAAGCCGAAATCCTACCTTTTTAGCCCAGGTTCCCTTAAGTTGCCCAGAGGCCTTCTCTGAGACAATCTGAACCTTAGTCACATGCCACGCAGCTGCGATATCCTTCCCTCTGCGACCTCGTGACCTCGAAACCTTGTGACTCCTCGTAGCTGTGACCTTGCGACTCCTCTCTCCCCATGACCTCCTACCACTACTACCTCGTGACTCCCCCATCCTCTGTGCGACCCACAATCTGCCCTGGCAGACCTCAACCTCATGGTCGCACTTGACCAATGATCTCAATCGCACCATCACATCTAAGACCTTGCGACCCCCTCCTTCCCACTCATTGACTAAGTTTTCTTTTAGTATTTTCAATATTGGTTATGCCCTCTCTCTCATCGTGGGATTGAATTTTTGACATGCTAGGTGACGTTGAGCTCGAGTGCATATCCATTTCCTCTTTTGAAGATGAGATGGGTCATCCAACTACTAAAATAGCTCAAGGTGCATCAAGAAGTGGGACATGGGAGACAGATCTAAATGAACAATCACCTATCTTCACAGATACGACGTGTAACATAAGTAAAACCACAAGGCTCTCCTAGTATGAGATCTACGAAGAATTTGCTAAGAGGGACATCCTAGAGACACAAGAGGATTTTCACATATATAGCAACATCAAAAGGTCTAGGTTACATAAAGTGGGGGCTCATCCACCAATATTCCCGTGTGCCGAAGTCATCGAATGGGTCTTAGAGTGCATAAGCATAGAATATTGGATGATTAGGGGTCATGATGGGCCGCCTATAGCTAACATTGCTTCCTTGAATATCAATGCCTATTACAAATTGCCTCAAAAGAAACAGATGTTTAACACCAAGTGGCTCTTTGGATTCACTACCCCTACAAAATACATCTTGAGGAATTGGTGGAAAGAACCCGCAAAGTTCAGGGTCAGGACAGATCAAGCATATAAGACCGAAGGGCTACGTAAGGTGTATCAGTTAATCATTGCAATGATGTGCTGACTATATGGCAAGGCAGACTGCGACATGTTTTATGGCATGTGGGTTCCACTCAGGGAACTATTTTCAATTGGGTGAGCATCTTGTCCTCATCTTTGAGAACCAACATAGCCGCCGCTCAGAGCCCAGCTCCCGAACAACCCCCATAATTTTATATGTCTTCGTACCTCCTTGACGCTGTCTATTCAAGGTGCCACTTTGAACACTAGAGCTGCAGCTGGGACTCATCAGTACCCCTACCTGTCCACTGCCACTACAAGGTCTTCTGGGACACAACTTATAGAGCCACGTTGGATATAATATCTGAAACATTTATCATCCCATTATACCAATTATTGTTTGGAGAAAATCCACCTTGCATGTCCCAAAGAGCCATGAGGACCGTGGTTAAAGTAGCTCACTGGTTTCCTATCGAATAGGGAACAGTAGTTAGGGTGTTTGGTACTCATAGAGCTCTGCATGCTCTGCCCAGGTTCACCATAGATAGAACTCTTCTACGAGAGGTCTGCTACCAGATGACACAGGGTTTCTCGAAAGTGTTGCACAAAAGTAAGAAAAACCTTGGCCTTCTTTTCCTCTTAATATTGGGGCGTACGTAGTAGAAAACTTCAAGCAGGTGGAAGTGGAAGCTGAAGAACTCGAGGGTAGCCACTTCACGACTCTGAATTACAGAACGTATGACCCCAATAAGATCATTGTTGTGCACTGTAAGAAGGAAAAATTTAGCTAGTCTTACACCCTCATGAGGAAGGACCTCGAGGACGGGATTAGGAACTAGTACAACTCCACAAGGGAGATCAACCCCGAGCAACAAGCCATAGAAGATGAACTCCTTGATGATTTTAGGAGGATGAAATCCTTAGAGAAATATCACCGAAGAGAGCTGAAACGTCAAGGAAATGAAAAGGAAAAGAAGCGAAAGATGATCTAAGCAACAACGAGGAAGAAGAAATTACACTCATACAAAGAAACACCAAACTGGCAAGAAAGAAGCGAGAACTAAAGAGATAGAGAGAGCTAGAAATCAAGCAATCACAGGAACCTAACACTCAAAGCCAGGTCGAGATAGAGAGGAAAAGGCAGGAAGAAGAGGAAAGGAGGTAGGAAGAGGAAAAGAGAGCATGAGATGAGCAAGAGAAAAGAAGGGAAGAAGAGGCTGAAAAGCAGAGACAAGCAGAAGAAACTATGAAGAAAAAACAAGACGAACAACAAAGGTTGGAATAGGAATTGAAGAACATGGAGGAAGAGCTAGAAAGGCAATGAGCACTAGCAGAAAGGATAAGGAAACAAAAGGAAGAGGAGATTAGGGCAAACAAGGAGAAGGAAATAGCAGTAGCTCAACAAGGAGAGATGAGCATGGTGGTTGATCCAAGCCCAAGACATAGTGAGCTTCCTCCTTTGGACGTACCTCCCCTTCCACCCCTCACTGGCGGTCACCTACCCCTCCTGGAGCAAGGTATCACCGAAGATCAAGAAGAAGAGCTAATAGATCTGACCAAAATCACATTTGATGAAGTAAACCTCAAGATTGTACAGGAGAGGAAGAGATCTTGCAGTAGGGACCCAGCTGACCCATTATCGGTAACTACAACAACAGATATCATGCCAAATATCACGTCCAACCCACTAATGATTGCCTTTGCCAGTACAACATTCGTAGCTACCACAGAACACGACGTAGCTCTGATGAGTAGACAAATTGTAGATTTGCAAAACAGGTTATATGCATCTGAAAAAAGGGCCAGCACAGCAGAAAAAAGGAAGAAGAACTTGGAGGAAGAAATTGCAACACCCCGCTTGCTACATATAGGGTTAGCCAATTTCCAAACAGCAGTCGCATCAGAAACAGAGATCCTGGGAGAAACTATGGTTGTAGTTTATGAGAAGATGGAAAAACTGCACCACACTATAGCTCCCATAGTGGCTATTCATACTCACTCAAAGGAAAGGGTTTCCATGCTCAAAGAGGCCATGAACGCCCTAGATAAAATACATGAATGGTCTAAAAAGTACCCCAAAGCCCCGATAGTAGTCCCCAAGAAAGATTGGATTTCTATGCAGAATATCAGAGTTCAACTTCGTATCAAGATGCAATCCATAGAAAAATTGGTTAAAGATGCAGAAAGGGTGTTGGCCTCATACATGCAATTGTTCAGCAGTCTTGAGTCAGTGATCCAACTGCATGGGTCCCCTTCTATAGGAGAAATTGGACAGGTTAGAAATCAAGAGGAGATCAACAATGAGGTGCAAGCATTTGTAGAAACGTATAGACTAAGCACCCGCACAGGAGATATGCTAGCCTCAATTGGGCACCTTGAACAATCATATACGTGCCAAGCGAAATACTCTTACCCCGGACGCATTGGAATTCTTACACTGACATGATGAAGGCCAACGACCAATCTCTCCCATCGCAGTAGAATACAACATATGGCGCACTTACCTGACTGAAAAGATTGAACTCAACATTCCAGAACTCGCCATCTGCAGCTTAGTCAACTAGGATGATAATGATTTTCTTTTTATTTTGTGTGTGTACCATGATAGCACGGAATACTTTATGAACATGAAAGGTCACATAGAATACTAAGAGTCGTGCGGTGGCCGAACGGTCACTTACAAGTCCAAGATTCAAGAGTAGACCAAAGGTCTCTCTCACCCTATAAATGTAACTTCAAATCATTTGAAAGGACTTTTAGTTCTTTGGAGCAAGGTACTTTTGGATAGTAATAGACACAGTGCTTAAGAGAAGTGTGATTCTACTAGTCAATACAAGATTTAATTGTATGTTTTTCACTATTGAATGCTTCAAATATCTATGTGTCAGTACCATGAGTATTTTCTACACTTGACGGATCGAATGTTCCCGAAAGCTTTCTTGATGTGCATTCGCTCCACATGCTGTTTCATACCTCGAATCTAGTGGTGCTACATATGAATGGTATTTGGTTTATTTAACTCTATAGGTGTTAGTATAGTTTTTCTTTTGACTGCACGATTTTGTATGCTAGTAAATGGTTGATTATTGTGAATTGATTTTGCAATCGTTAAGCAATATCTATTTAATGTGCACAAAGTCTTGTTTAAATTCCTACTAACAGAAACTTTACGTGAGACTGTGTGGCTTATCTCTTGTTATTCATGGTATGTATGTCAGACACAGGATACTTGTCAATTTTTCTATCATGTTTCTTAAAAATCACACTTCCTACTAAGTTTATATCACACCTCTATCCGAAGCTAGCTCTGGCAAACTAAGTGGTAGTTGGGCCCACATACCGGAAGGGATCTCCAACACACTCAGTGTATGCTTTAGTTGGGAACCTACACCAAAGAAGGGCCATGGCAAGCACTAGAAGGAGGGCCATGGCAAGCACAGGATACTTGTCAATAGGTTTGGCGCTAGAAGGAGGGCCATGGCAAGCACTCAAATCCCTCCTCACACAGAGACTTCCCATCAAGGAATTAATCAACCACGGCCTCCCACACCCCCTGAGGTACAGTGGAACCCTCCGTTCGGGCCACCCTTCACAAAACCCGTCCAGGAAGAAACTCCTATCCCTCCCCTCGAAGACACCCCTGGAGGGGAGGAACTCCCCATGTACGAAGTAACTAATGAACAGCTCAGGGCATTGCGCCCTATCACAAGCCAATTCCCTAGGGGTTTAAAATGTATCCCCGCCACTAACTCCCTAGCCAACTCTCTCACCTCCAACCTTCAACATACATGTCAGGGCATCCTAATTAACTCTATATCGCAGTTAATTGTCTTAGCCCTGGATGATTATGCAGACGTCGTCAAAAGACTATCTATTGAAGGGTTGGAAATCCAGCCGAAAGACGAAGAGGGGGAGCCCAAGAATACCTTTGCTGGCAAGAATAACTAGATGCATAAAAGGGAAGTGCATGGGAATAATTGAAAAATATTTGAATAGACCCCTACCAATGATGAATTGCTCACCGAGGGTAATCATGGGATCTTGGGGCAAGAGGCCGGGGACTACCTTAAAGACTGAATAAAATTTTAGAACAACCAACGTCTCCTTAGGAACCTAAGAGACAACTGGAACATAAGAAACACGAGGGACCTAGGACATCTCAAAGTGCTGAGGAGAGAAGCCAGACGCCCCCCTTGCACCAACAGAAGGTCAGGTATGGACAGTGAATCATAAGGCAATGATCACTACCCCTTTTTCAACCCTAGACCAAACCACCATCCCCCACCACTGGCTTGGAAGGCACAATCCTCTTTGAACCTTAGAGGCTTCCTACATGATATGCCTCGACATTCTAAGAAACACCTCCCAAAATTCAACCTGGAGAAAGGGACATCAGCTGATGACCACATTAGCAATTTCTATTTAGCTCTGTAAATGATGAAGGTCCAGTATGATGACATAGAATGCCGCTTATTCCCACATACCCTTGAAAATAAAGCGGCCACTTGGTATTGATCACTACCCATCTCCTCCATCTGAACGTGGGACGAGTTCCGGAAGTCATTTCTAGACAAATTTTCAGATGATAAGACACCTTCCATGCTCCTCACCGAGCTCAGCACATTGAAATGCAATAAGAAGGAGAAGGTAAAAGATTTTAATCAACATGTCACCACTATTCTTAACAAGTTCCCCATAGATGTAGCTCTTGATGATTCCATCACGATTGATTACTACACAAGGACCTTGCCATGGGACATTGTTGTTTTCGTTAAGCGCGAAGCAAAGCCCACTCTGGTAGAGAATTTTACCGCGACACTTGAGGTCGAAAAGGATCTTCTTTCAATTGGTGCCCTGGAACGTGAGTCATGAGTGGATCCAAAGTCCTCTGGTAAGAGGAACCATGCTTCCTTAAGTAAAACAACCGATAAAGACAAAGATCCTTTTGATTTTGAAGGGCTAACCAAATCGCTAAAACAACTAACCAACGAGGTGTCTAAGCTAAAATGAAGAACCAGTGATGCTTCTGGAGGGTCCAAACCCACTAAGCCTTTTTTCTGGAAAACCAATAATTTCCCCCCTAAGGTTTCGCAAAGCTCGAGTCCTACCTTCAACATAGAAGAGTTACGCAAAGACAACTTCTGTACTTTCCATCAGGCTTCACACACCGAGAAAACCTACCCGCAATGGTTACATAACATGACCACCGCCGTCACCCCATTATTAGAAGACCAGACCGCCGGCGCAGTGAAGGATGGAACAAACGAATCAAGAGAAGATGATTCCCCCCTTGGTGAGGATTCCCCCTCCACTGTGCTAACTCTCGAGATCCTCTGGGGAGGAGACGTGTGCACTACAAAAGAAACTTGCGTCAGGGAGACTCCCAAAAAACCTCCCAAAAGTTACAATCTCAGGAGTAAAGGTGCAGTAACGAACTCTTCCTTAGAAGAAAAGAAGAAAGATTTGTTGCGTAGGATCTTACCCTTGACCGATACCAGTCAAACATATATCCCCTCACCCATAGAAATGGATGATTTACACCCGACCAAATCACTCGCCCACATGAAAAGGAACCCCTCCACACCTACGGATACATCCAAAGGGTTTACTACTAAAACTATCGCAGCTATGCCACGCATAATGCTAGAATATTTGCCTGCCGAGTTAGATTACAATATCATTGAAGATTTAAAGAAGACGCAAGCTAACATCTCATTATTCTAGTTGTGCAAATTGGCAACGAAACAGGAACTCATAGCCAAAGTCCTCACCCTCTCCCTTGATCCTGTTAAACCCACTACTTCGAGCAAGGGAAATCCCGTAGGTCAATCCCCAGCCGTAGTTGACCTCTAAGCAATAGTTAATGCCTCCAACACCAACTCGAGAATCTCAACCCCCCCATTCCTCTTAACCTTTGAGATGTTTAATTTCAACGTCCACAACTGCCTTGTCAACTATGGTGCGTCAAACAACGTTATGCCCTGGTCGATATTCAAGAAACTAAATGTTCAACTAGAGAAAACCGATGCCAAAATTATCCAGCTGGACAGATCTCAAGTCCTAGCCATTGGCGAATTAAATAATGTTATCATTTGGTTTTCCTCTGGTGCCCAAGTGCGCCAATGCATTGACATAATCATCGTAGACATCCCAGAGGCTTACGACCTTCTTCTTAGCAGAGATTGGTCTTGCAAGTTGCAGGGCTACTTTTCCACCGATTGGTCTCACTTATGGCTACCATACAAAGGAAAAAATAACCAGATCAGGGTAAATAGTGAATGTTGCATGAAACATACTGTTTCCGACCTTGAAATACCTAATGAACCAATCAATTATGCACAACAAGATTTATGAGTATGCTTCCTCGAATCTTCATTCAGCTGCTATCAGCCTCAGACCTCAACTGTTTCCTCGGATACCCAGATTGAAATTCCCACACAAACACCAAGCTGCGACGACACAATTTTTTCTTTAAAATTGCATACGACAGGTTTACCCTTTCCCAACATGGAGACGTGGATGCTATACTATGATGGTTCCAAAACCCATGATGGGGCAGGGGCCAGATGCGTCTTGCTAAATCCCAAAGGAGAAAGATTTTTGATCTCTTGCAGGTTAGAATTCCAATGCACCAACAACACTGCCAAATACGAGGCGTTAGTGATCGGCCTAAGAAAGGCCATTGGCTTAAAAGCAGACTGCCTGAAAGTCATTGGGGAGTCAGAAATCATCACGAGACAGGTACGCAATAACATCCATTTTTTGTCTCCGCACTTAAAGAACTACCAACAAGAGGTATGGCGTCTCATAAATTCTTTTAAAGCTTTCAATATCATGTCTGTTCCTAGGTTTAACAATGTTGCTGTTGATACTCCAACTAATGCCACAGCTAGGTTCACACCCCTTAGAGATGGCTTTCTATTGAATTTTTTTTATAAACCAACAATACCATATAACATAACTAACTTGCACATGTTTAACGATGACCAACAGATTCTGGAATTCATGGCAAATGCTGAAGCTTTCAAAGACGCAGCTATCAACGAAGAGGAACATGAAAGGACATTACAAGATGAGGCGGATTCCCGGAAGGAAAATACCTTACTGAAAGGGGTAGTGTTGTTGGAAAAACTTTTTGACCTCCAGAATCGCTTCAGGAGTCCACCAAATGCCAAGATGCATAGTTCCACCCTCTTACATGAGCAGATCAATCTCGGCACTGAGTATGACCCCAAATATGTTAATCTGGGAACAGAATGCATCCCAAAAGAAAAACAAGCTTTCATCAGTTTGTTTCGAAAGTACCGAGATGTCTTTGCTTGGACTTACAACGACCTGGAAGCATATGATACTCAGATTATTTAGCATCTCATTCCTACCAGAGAGGGGGTCAAACCATTTCAGCAGAAACTGAGGAAGTTGCATCCCGCCTTAGAACCCCTCATACAAAAGGAGTTAAAGAAATTGTTGGATGCCCGCATCATTTTTAAGGTCAAATACTCGACATCGGTATCTAATCTGGTACCAGTAAGGAAAAAATCTAGAGAAATATGCCTTTACATCAATTTCCAGAAACTTAATCGGGCGTTAGACAAAGATAACTACCCCATTCCATCCATGGAGAAAATCCTTCAAACTGTCTCAGGTTCTGAGATTTTATCTCTACTGGATGGGTTCTCTGGTTACAATAAGGCGTTGGTCTCAAAACCTGACAGGATTAAGACAACAATTCGAACGAAGTGGGGAACATTCGCTTTTCATCGCATGCCGTTCGAACTAATAAATGTTGGGGAAACTTTCCAAAGGGCTATGGACATCACTTTTCGGGGGTTAATGGGGTAGAGTGTGGTGGTCTACTTGGATGATGTCACCATTTTTAAAAAAAGAAGAAGTGATCATCTCCAGCATTTGAAGCAGATTTTTGAAAGATGCCAGAAATATGGGATCTCTCTCAACCCCAAGAAGAGCATATTTGTAGTCTCAGAAGGCAATTTGCTGGGTCACATCATCACCAAGAAAGGGATCACAGTCGACCCTGACCGAGTGAAAGCCATAGCGCAAATCCCTTAGCCAAGCACCAAGAAAGGTATGCAATCCTTCCTCGGTAAAATTAATTTCATGCACAAGTTTATCTCGAATTTTGCACAAATTGTCAAATCTCTCCAAAATATGATAAAGAACGATACAGTTTTCAAATGGGACCGAGAAGAAAAGGAATCATTTGATCAGATTAACGTAGCAATCGCAGAGGCACCTTCAATCTCAAGCCTCGATTTCGACAAAGATTTTATCTTATACACTTTCGCTTCAGATTCATCACTGGTCGCAGTTCTCACTCAAAAGGACTGCGACCATGATGAACGTCCTATATCTTTCACGAGTAAAGGACTCCAAGGAATAGAACTGAATTACCTGGAAATCAATAAGCAAACTTATGTTGTCTACAAAGCAGTGAAACACTTTAGGCCTTACATCCTAGAAAATCATGTCACTATAATGGTCCCCCATCCCGCTGTTAGATCCCTCTTCGTACAATAAGAGTTGGGGGAGAGAAGAGCCAACTGGATGACATCCCTCCAGGAATACGACTTAGAATTTATGCCCTTGCACACAGTAAAGGGGCATGGTCTTTGTAAACTGGCCGCCAAAGCCACGGATCTGCAGGGCTCGGAAGCTGACCAATTAGCCCAATAAATAGAAGGATGGGAGTATGAAATCAAAATGTACCACAATGAACTCCTCAACCCACATGGCTCCCCATCATGGTATGCTAATTTGAGGCAATACCTAAAACAGGGTTTGTTGCCCGAAACAATGTCGGCTAAACAGAGAAGAGCCATCAGACTGAAAGCAGCCTCATGTCAGATGGTCTAGGGGAACCTCTTCAGGAAACATCACCTGGGTGTATTGCTAAGATGTCTAGAATATGAAGAAGCACAGCGGGTGCTCACAGATCTACATGACGGACCGATAGGAGGACATTACGCGGGTGACACCACTACGCACAAGGTTATTTAGGCATGTTTCTACTGGCCCACTCTATTCAAAGATGCTCACGACTATGTACGAAAGTGTTCGATCTGCCAAAAGTACGCTGGCAGGTAGGCAAGGTCATCCGCCCCTTTACAACCCATAGCAGTTGAGGAACCTTTTCAACAATGGGGCCTCGACATCATAGGCAAGATCGTTCCTCACTTGTCAAAGTAGCACAGATACATACTCACGACCACCGACTACTTCACTCAATGGGTAGAAGCAATCCCACTTCAAAAGGTTAACGACGATGAGGTAATATCTTTTATTAAGCAGCACATCATCACCAGGTTCAACGTTCCAACCTCATTTTTTATAACGCTACTTACTTTTCGTCTTTGAAATTATATAATTTTGCTTTGGAAAACAGCATAGTGTTAAAACATTCTGCTAATTACTACCCTCAAGGGAACGGCTTGGCTGAATCGACCAACAAGAACCTCATCTGTATCATAAAAAAAACCCTGCTTTCACAGCAGAGGAACTGGAATAACGCCCTCAATAATGCTCTTTGGGCGGACCGAGTCACCCCAAAACCTCAATAAACACATCACCTTATTTCTTGGTCTACAGGAAAGAAGCTATCTTGCCCCCCAATCTGTATCTCCCCACCCTTAAGCTAGCCCAAGAGTCATAAGGCACCCCTTGCCCATCTATACAAAGCCAGATCGATACCCTAGTGAAACTAGAGGAAGAAATACTCAAAACTAAGGAGAAGTTTGCCATCCATCAAGCCCAAATCAAAATATGGTTTGATGGGAAATCCGCAGGGTCCCACAAGTTTGAGGTAGGGTATCTAGTGCTCAAATGGGACCAGGCTCATGAAGACAAAGGAAAACATGCAAAATTTCAAGCCTTGTGGTTGGGCCCATTCTAGATTGTAGAAAAAATTGGTCACCACACTTTCAAATTACAAACCCTGGGAGGATAAGTGGAATCCCTTCCAGTGAACGGCCACGACCTTAAACATTACTTCACCTAGCAACTCCAGAGTTTCTAGGCCCCATCGTGTACTATAGTCTACCATTGCTTTCATAGATAGTTGTCATTTACCACCATTTAGTTTTGATCACTAGTTTATCAGTTGCTTGTTATTTTTCTGGAATAAAGTAGGGATGGTAGGTCAAAGTTAAAACAACCCTACACTTTAGGCCCCTCAGATGCTCTCTAGATCCACTAGTGGACCAAAGTTTAAGTACGATTAGAGTATGTTTCAGAAGATTTGGTGACGACGAGGAATGTGATGGCATGGACATGTCCTTTTTCTGACCCATGTTGGTCCACGTACGCTGCTCGCATGATCTGAATTCTTGAATCCTTTCTAGCTCACTTGTAGTCTCAGGGTCAAAAGAGGAGCCGAAGAAACCAATAATGAGTATACATATATCCTGGGAAAACAATAAGGACTCTGTAAGCCAGAAACAACCTTTTTACAAGTCAAATAAGTCAGGATCCCTCATCCGCCCAGGTTTTAAGCTTCCAATTTAAATAAGTGCGTTATACGCACAGGAAAAATAAGTGCTCACAGGAACCTACAACTTTCATAATAAGGGCTAAAGGACTGAGAAAGGCTTCCTATGCAAAGAGGTGAAGCAACGACTCCGCCGGGGTACTAATCAGGCTTGCTGGCACCGGAGCAACGTTCGTGATTTCTAGATAGTGACTCCGCCGAGGTACTGTTCAGGCTCACTGGCAATGGAGCAACACCAGAGTACCATGATCAATATATCGGGAATACTCTAAAAACTCTTGCTGTAACTTCGGTTCTCCCTTTTGGGCCCAAGGTAGTAGAAAGTAGCGCCCCTTTTTTTTGCATGTATAAAGATCATGTTGAGACAGGTAGGACAATTGACCAAGTTCGAAAGGAGAACCTAGAATACCATCAGTGGGATCCACAGCCCATTAAGAAATACTTATTTCATGTCCCCTTAAGTAAGGCCCGCAAACGTTAGAGATCCTGGGTTCTTCCAGGGAATCGCTAATTGTTGTAGCTACCATGACAATACCTCCCAAAACCCCTATAAACATAAAATTTTTGGACCCCTTCATCAAGCCTAAGCTTTAGCCCTGTTAGGCCCTTCCCGAAGTTTCGTCAGTGTCATCAAATCCTAGGGAATTTCAAATTTTGGTTAAGACAAGTCACAAGTTCATGAAATAAAACAGGGTTGCATTATCGCATAATGACTATAGTGTATACCTAAGACCAAGGTAACCCTTGCAACCTCGACAACTTGCAAGTTGCAAAGTCGCAAGGTCGCACTTCCGACCACCTATATTTCGCGCGACCTCGCAACCTCGCGACCTACTCAGTTGCCAAGTCGCAAAGAACTCCTAAGTACAGCTAGGGACACTTACGACCATGTGACCATGTGACTCCGCGACACGCAAGGTGGCATGGTTGCAAGGTCACATTATTGCAATTCCTACTCACATCTCACCACATGACTTTGCGACCCCTTAGTCGCAAGCGACCCTTGAGTCGCAAGGTTGCACTTCCCCCCTTGCAACCATTGCAACCTCCACAAGTGTGATGATTTTATAAATAGGAGGGCACCTTGGTCGCATTTTTACAAGGCTCTGTTGGTCGCACCAGAAGGCATAAATCCCTCCGACTGACTTCGCGCGTGCGTCTGACTTTGGTAAGTAATGGTCACCCCTCCTGCAATGATTATTTTCTTCCAAATGGCATAAACTGCATCCCCTGACCTCTGGCTTACCTCTTGCCCTAGGGTTTAGCTCTTTACTTAGCTCTTCTTCCCGATCATGCCCCATAAATCGCCCTAGCCTTTCCCTACTCTTTCACGCAAGTTTTTTGATGTTCATTATACTTGATCCTCCTTGTTAGATCAAGAAGCCGAAATCCTACCTTTTTAGCCCAGGTTCCCCTAAGTCACCCAGAGGCCTTCTCTGAGACAATCTAAACCTTCGTCGCCCACCACGCAGTTGCGATATCCTTCCCTCCGCGACATCGCGACCTTGCGACTCCCCGTAGCCGCAACCTCTTGACCTCACGAATCCTCTCTCCCCCTGACCTCCTACCACTGCAACCTCGCAACTCCCCCATCCTCTGTGTGAGCCACAATTTGCTCTTTCGCACCTAGACCTCATGGTCACACCCAACCAATGACCTCAGTCGCACCATCACATTTGAGACCTTACGACCCCCTCCTTCCCGCTCACTGACTAAGTTTTATTTAAGTATTTTCAATATTGGTTATGCCCTCTCTCTCATTGTGGGATTGCATTTTTGACATGCCAGGTGATGTCGAGCTCGAGTGCATATCCATTTCCTCTTTTGAAGACGAGATGGGTCATCCAACTACTAAAACAACTCAAGGTGCATTAGGAAGCGGGACATGGGAGACAAATCTAGATGAATAGTCACCTATCTTTGCAGATACGACGTGTAATATAAGTAAAACCACCAAGCTCTCCTGGTATGAGATCTACGAAGAATTTTCTAAGAGGTACATCCTGAAGACACAAGAGGATTTTCACGTATATATCAACATCAAAAGGTCTAGGTTACATAAAGTGGCAGCTCATCCACCAATATTCCCGTGTGCTGAAGTCATCAAATGGGTCTTACCATGCACAAGCACAGAATATTAGATGATTAGGGGTCATGATGGGGCGCCTATAGCTACCATTGCTTCCTTGAATATCAACGCCTATTACAAATTGCCTAAAAAGCAACAGATTTTTAACACCAAGTGGTTCTCTAGATTCACTACCCCTACAAAAGACATCTTGAGGAATTGGTGGCAAGAACCCGAAAAGTTTCATGTCAGGACAGATCAGGCATATAAGACCAAAGGGCTACGTAAGGTGTATCAGTTAATCATTGCAATGATGTGCCGACTATATGGCAAGGCAGACTGCGACGTGTTTTATGGCACATGGGTTCCACTCATGTATGTCGTCACCACTCAGGGAAATATTTTCAATTGGGAGAGCATCTTGTCCTCATTGTTGAGTACCAACATAGTCGTTGCTCATAGCCCAACTCCCAAACAATCCCCAGAATTTTCTATGTCTTCGTACCTCCTTGAGGCTATCTATTCAAGGTGCCACTTTGAACACTGGAGCTGCAACTGGGACTCATCGGTATCCCTACCTATCCACTGCCACTACAAGGTCTTCTGGGACACAAATTATAAAGCCACGTTGGATATAATATCTGAAAGATTTATCATCCCATGATACCAATTGTTGTTCGGAGAAGATCCACCTTGCATGTCCCAAAGAGACATGAGGACCATGGTTAAAGTAGCTCACTGGTTTCCTATCGACGAGGGAACAGTATTTAGGGTGTTTGGTACTCACAGAGCTCCGCACGCTCTACCCAGATTCACCAAAAATAGAACTCTTCTATAAGAGGTCTACTACTAGATGACACAAGGTTTCTTGAAAGTGTTGCACAAAGGTAAGAAGAAACCTTGGCCGCCTTTTCCTCTTACTATTGGGGCATTCGTAGTAGAAAACTTCAAGAAGGTGGAAGTGGAAGCCGAACAACTCAAGGGTAGCCACTTCGTGACTCTAAACTACGGAATGTATGACCCTGATATGATTGTCGATGCCCACTGTAAGAAGGCAAAATTCAGTTGGTCTTACACCCACACGAGGAAGGGCCTCGAGGAGGGGATTAGGAACTGGTAGAACACCATAGGGAGATCAGCCCCAGTGAACAAAAAGCCATAGAATATGAACTCCATGATGATTTCCAGGAGGATGAAATCCTCAGAGAAATATCACCGAAGAGAGCCAAAACATCAGGGAAACGAAAAGGAAAAGAATCGAAAGATCCTCTAAGTGACAACGAGGAAGAAGAAATTACACTCATACAAAGAAACGCCAAACTGTCAAGAAAGAAGCGAGAACTGAAGAGACAGAGAGAGATGGAAAGAAAGCAATCGCAAGAACCCGGCACTCAAAGCCAGGTTGAGATAGAGAGGAAAAGGCAGGAAGAAGAGGAAAGGAGGCAGGAAGAGGAAAAGAGAGCACAAGATGAGCAAGGGAAAAGAAGGGAAGAAGAGGCCGAAAAGCAAAGATAAGCAAAAGAAAATGCGAAGAAAAAACAATATGAACAAAAAAGGTTGGAATAGGAATTGAAGAACATGGAGGAAGAGTTAAAAAGGCAACGAGCACTAGCAGAAAGGGTAAGGAAACAACAGGAAGAGGAGATTAGGGCAAACAAGGAGAAGGAAACAATAGTAGTTGAACAAGGAGAGACGAGCAGGGTGGTTGATCCAAGCCCAAGACAGAGTGAACTTCCTCCTTTGGATGTACCTCCCATTCCTCCCCTCACTGGCAGACATCTACCCCTCCTAGAGCTAGGTATCACCGAAGATCAAGAAGAAGAGGTGCTAGATCTGACCAAAATCACATTTGATGAAGTAAAGCTCAATATTATATAGGAGAGGAAGAGATCTTGCAGCAGGGACCCAGCTAACCCATTACTGGTAACTACAACAACATATATCATGCCAAATATCATGTCAAACCCGCTAATGATTGCCTCTGCCGGTACAACATTCATAGCTGCCACAGAACACAACGTAGCCCGGATGAGTAGACAAATTGCATATTTGCAAAACAGGTTATACGCATCCGAGCAAAGGGCCAGCGCAACAAAACAGGGGAAGAAGAGCTTGGAGGAAGAAATTGCGACACTATGCTTGCTACATATAGGGTCAACCAATTTCCAAACAGTAGTCACATCAGAAACAGAGATCTTGGGATAAACTATGGTTGTAGTTTATGGGGAGATGGAAAAACTGCACCACACTATAACTCCCATAGTGGTTATTCATACTCACTCAAAGGAAGGGGTTGCCATGCTCAAAGAGGCCATGATTGTCCTAGATAAAATACATGAATGGTCTGAAAAGTACCTTGAAGCCCCGGTAGTAGTCCCTAGGAAAGATTGGATTGCTATGCAGAATACCAGAGTTCAACTTCGTATTAAGATGCAGTCTAGAGAAAAAATCAGTCAAAGATGCAAAAAGGGTGTTGGCCTCATACAGGCAATTGTTTAGCAGTCTTGAGTCAGTGATCCAACTGCATGGGTCCCCTTCTATAGGAGAAATTGGATAGGTTATCAGGAGGAGATCAACAATGAGGTGCAAGCATTCGTAGAATCATATAGACAAAGCACCTGCACAGGAGACATGCCAGCCTCAGTAGAGAATATCAAGCGTTATATCGTGGAACCAACGAGGCTCTACACTAAGTTGGGCACCCTGAACAATCATATACATGCCAAGCGAAATACTCTTATCCAGACACAATGGAATGCTTACACCGTCATGATGAAGGCTAGGCACCAATCTCTCCCATCACAGCAGAATACAACATATGGCACACTTCCCTGACTAAAAAGCTCAAGCTCAGCATTCCAGAACTCTCCATCTGTAGTTTAGTCAACTAGGATGATAGTCATTTTCTTTTTCTTTTGTGTGTGTACCATGATATCACGGAATACTCTATGAACGCGAAAGGTCACATAGAATACTAAGAGTCATGTGGTGGCCGAGAGGTCACTTAGAAGTCCAAGAGTCAAGAGTAGACCAAAGGCCTCTCTCACCCTATAAATGTAACTTCACATCTCATTTGAAAGGACTTTCGGTTCTTTGGAGCAAGGTACTTTTGGATAGTACTAAACATAGTGCTTAAGAGAAGTGTGATTCTACTAGTCAATACAAGAGTTAGTTGTACGTTTTTCACTATTTAATGATTCAAATATCTATGTGTCGGTACCATGAGTATTTTCTACACTTGACGGATTGAATGTTTCCTAAAGCTTTCTTGATGTGCAATTGCTCCACATGCTGTTTCATACCTCGAACCTGGTGGTGCTACGTATGAATGGTATTTGGTTTATTTCACTCTATATGCATGCCAATGAACTTTTTCTTTAGGTGTTAGTATAGTCTTTCTTTTGACTACACGATTTTGTATGCCGGTAAAGGGTTGATTATTGTGAACTGATTTTGCAATCGTTAAGCAATATCTATTTAATGTGCACAAAGTCTTGTTTAAAGTCCTGCTAATAGTAACTTTATGTTAGACTACGTGGCTTATCTCTTGTTATTCATGGTATGTATGTCAGACACAGGATACTTGTCAACTTTGCTCTCGTGTTTCTTAAAACTCACAATTCCTACTAAGCTTATATCACACCTCTATCTGAAGCTAGCTCTGCCAAACTAAGCAGTAGTCGGGCCCACATACTGGAAGGGATCTCCAGCACACTCGGTGTATGCTCTAGTTGGGAACCTACACCGGAGAGATCCCCTTGACTGTTGGTGGTAAACTCCAACCCATCAACAGGTCTCTTGTCCATCTTTGAGTGAAATCATATCAGTGTTCATTTTCCTGCATGAAATTCTCAACAAAGTCTTTATCATATTTCTTCTGAGCTGGTGGGAGGTGGTACATTGCAGAAAAGTCATTTCTAGTGAAAGAGTCGATGACCATCTATTGATTGGTCATGAAGTTCCTATCTGCGATGTTCATATGATCAATGACCCATCTGATCATATCCATATAAGGCAAGATGCTTGGCCGAGCGCCAATTCTATGGAGAAACAAATTGGCCACATCACTGTATGTATTATCTAAAACAAGAATCCTATCCTTTCCTGTGACTATTCTTCTTGTGACTTTTTTCCCTTCATCTTCAAAAGGCTTATACATGGCTTTCCAGCTAGAGACCCCAGCATCAAGGGTGCATGTCGTGTCAGAAAATAGCACATGCATTTCTGTGACCTCAGGAGGAAGAGCAATTGGTTGTTGTTGAATGAGAAGTTTCCTTCTGGGTTTAGCCAGTTGAGACATTTCTCGTGAATTCTGTTTATCGAAACTAGCCTGCAAGGAAAAAAACAAGAATGAACAATGCCTACACTTAGATAAAATGACCAATTATGCATGAATCCAATACTTTTATGAATGAAATCTTCGAGAATCGTTAGTATTAATGAAAGCATTTAGAATATCGAAAACCATAAATTTATTGCATTTCACCATTAATTGACAGAACGTGCATCCACATGGCCTTTGACACTCGTCGACTTTAACATACATTTTTATTGGAGAAATCAGATGGTTGTCCTACCAAAAATTGCTATCTCCTCTATCTATGGACCCGATTAATTTTATTATAACATTTTTAATATAAAATCGCATTCGCCCTTCATCGCAGCTTTTGGAATGAAACCTTTGCTTAGATCCATCAATCTCCAATTGCGATATGTCTTACACCCACGATTACCTTTATTATAACGACTTCAATGTAATATTGTACACGTCATATTTACCAGATATTTTTATCAGAAAAATCAAATGGTTTTCCTAGCAAAACTTGTGATCTCCTCTATCTCTGGACCTGATTAATTTTATCAGAACATCTTTAATATAAAATCACATCCACTCTTCATCACAACTTTTGGAATGAAACCTTTGCTTGCATCTGCCGATCTTCGATTGCAATATGCCAATAGCCCTTGATTCCTTTGAACTCTTTGTGACCATCGTGCTAGCCCCCAAATCAGAGCCCTCTCTATTGTCCATTTCCAGTCGAAGGTGTAACCTTGGTGCACAACATATCAATTCACTAATTTTCGATCACCTTTTGCATTTGGCCCTTGGTCCTATAGCTCTTCACATGACCATCGTCTAGCCACCATATTTGGAGCCCTTTAATTGGAGGTTATCTATCAGAGGTTTCACTTCGATGCACAATATGCCTCAACCTTTGATCACTGATCTCCCATACGTAATGCCATCGCTGCCACGTATCTGCCACCTGTCACGTTGTTAGTAATGCCACATGTTTCCCTTTCTTGGCCTATTGTGAGCCTTGAAACTGTCGAATCTGCCTGCCACATATCAACTATGTGGGCGCACCGTGATGATGTCACCCTCCACATGTCACTTCTCGCAACCAATTACTAGCTGCCACCCATCCCTTAACGCATCTAGTCACTGTTTACCACATGTCTCTTATAAGATCCAGTCTTTTTCTACCACGCATCCCTTTGGGAGGAGAGAGAAAAGGCTCCAGCTTTTTTAGTTTTGCAAACAAATCCTTTGTTAATTTGTTATTGCCCATCCTGACACATTAACACTAGCGGCCCATTCTTGACGATTTCAATGCATATCACAACTCGCATATCGACGTTTTTGAAATGTGGTCACTCTGCCTCAATTCCAAAGATAAAGTACATAGCTTGGACACTCGACTGCCGATATCGAATTTCATATAGTGTCACCCCTAATAATCACCGATCGTCGATGTCATATGCATATGCAATTCATTTTCTTATAATGTTTTCGTGTTCATTTTCTTATAATGTTTTCGTGTGATTTCGCCTCCGTTGTGTTGCAACTTTCCAATATGGCATATTTGTGATGCATGTCACGTTAAAACCTCTGATACCTAATAAGATCTCTTTTTGGCTCAAACAAGGATGAATTCAGGGTCCACATGTCCTATCAACACTGGTTTGTGCCTTTTAATGTAAATGCTAGTTGTATTGATTGAGTTATCTAGTTGATAGAAAGTTTTGTATTAATTGAGTTATTTACTTGGTAGAAAGTCTCACAGAAAAATTTACTCTAAAATTACTTATAATAAATTTTAAATTTAATTATAAAGATGAGCTCGAACATAACACATCCATTATGAAAATTCATTTTTTTAAGCAAAATAAGAATACATATACCAGCTTGATTTTGAAAAATCCGAAGAAAAATGAAAATAAAACTCCCCTTATTTAGTTTAATTTGAAAATTTTGTCATCTTACTCTAACACTCTCATTTTCTTTAAAAAAAATAAAAATAAAAATACTTATGGGACGTCTTAGGATTAGTTTTAACCAACCATACATAACTATATTCGTAAGCCATTATTCTAAATCCCTTATTCCAAGTGAGAGCGATACTTATGAAAGCACATATCTTTGATATACAAAGATTGCAATCCTCAAAATAATAAATGATTGGGCCTCTGTGAGTAGATTGTTTTAGCAGTAGTCTATAACGCGACTTTTTGAAAGCCTTTCCGGCGGATTTTTCCGGTCAAAATCCGGCAGCAAGTCATTGGAATCCCAAGTTTGATAGCTAGTTTCTGCACAATCAATGGCTCCCAAGGGTTTTTCACGGCACTGAATCCAAATATGCAGTTAAAAAACCATTTTAACTGCTTAAAAATCAAGATTTAACCTCATTTCTTCCGCCGGATTCCGTCACCGGAATCTCCAAAAAGTCGCATTATAGACAACTCCATTGTTTTAT
>APFE030382399.1:0-14063 GCA_000404065.3 Pinus taeda | reverse complement strand
CATGGTTTTGGACGCAATGGTTTTCGGTCCATGGTTTTGGACGCAATGGTTTTCAGTCCATGGTATTGGATGCTTCGGTATGTATAAATATGTATTGTAACATTGAAAGGAACATAATGAAAAATCAAGCTGGTAGTCCGGTTTTGGGATCTAGGGGTAAATCTCTGTGTATATGTGTTTTATGTGTTATGCTCTTTCCTTGCTTATTTTCTGTGTTTTAGAATTCGTATGCAGGTAATTTTTTGTACAGGGTTAAAACCTACAGATTGAACATAAGGATAGTATGTTTTAAGTAGGAATGTAAACCCTCAATATATTTCAACAATGTATCTTGGGAATTCAAGTTTACTCCTAACAACAAAGCCCTCTTTCTAAACTCATGGGTATATTCTTGAACTGTTTGGCCTTTAAGTTGCCTAAAGTACTACCAACTCGTAGTGGCTTTTTGCATATAGGCTAAAGGATAAAGTTTTCTTTTACTTGCAGAAACAAATTCAACCCAAGAAATGCATATCCTACCATGAATTTGCATTTATTCTTTAGTGTTTGCTTCCCACCAGACTAATGCTGCTCCTTCTAGCCTCAATGAAGCCAACTAGATCTTTATGTCATCTTCTTGAAGGTTCTGAATTCTGCAATAAACCTCCAATTGTTGAATCCAATCAGCTAATTTTTCTGCATTGACCTCACCATTATACATGGGAAGTTCAAACTTAATGTCCAATTTGAGTAAGGGAGTTTTTTCCTTTGGGGTTTTTGAATGAGTATGAATAGTTTTTGTTGTGGAAGTGGTAGATGTTGTTGTTTGAGATGTTGAGGATGATGAAGATGATGAGGAAGATGAAGATACATTACTATTTGAATCCTTATTTTCATCTTTCTTATCCACTGTGCTTCCCTCTCCATGTGGAGGCTTAGAACTCTCTCGAACGATTCTAGTGTTCCTCTCTTCATAGAGGACTCTAACCATGTCAGTCAAGTCATAGAAATATTTCTTGAATGCTTCCTCTTCTGAAAGACCTTCAGTCTCTCTTGCTCAAGACATGATGGCTTTAGATTCAAGCTCAGCTTTTGGTAAAACTTTAGGTGCTACAAGTGCAGCTGGAATTGGAACTTTGGGTGGAGATTGTGGCCTTGTGGCTCTCCTTCTTATGGGCATTACCTCAGGAGTTGCAACCAACAGTTTCCCTTCTCCTCTCTACAACTTTAACCTTGTAAGCATCACAATTTTGCAACCATTAAAACCCTACTTGCACAAAACTCAAGAAATCAAGCAAATAACCTTTGCTCTGATACCAACTTGATCTATTGTTGAATGTTATTTTTGTTGTGCTAATTTCAAATTAAAATTTAAAAACAAATGCTTGTCAATTGCTTCATGTGCATGGTTCTCTTATAGTGTTTGTGATTGAAAACAGGTAAATTTTTTCAATTTTATGTGAAATAAATGAGAAAAATAACATGAAAAACAAGTGTTGAATAGCAATAATGAAAATTACAGCAAACCATCAACATGAGCACTTAACACAGTGTTTTGATGAAGGAGTTCACCCCTCCTGGGCTACATCTCCTTGGTCCAGCTTCCATGGCTTGGGCCTCTGTACTAGCTCAATATGGAAAAACTTATGTTTACAAAGCTCTACTGCTCCTGAAACCTGCTTCAATGTGTTCAGAATGCTCAAATCAACTAGGAACACCTTTTCCTAAGCTCCATTTGGTCGAATTTTGCTCCAGTTATGACCAAAACTGCTTTCTCCTAGAAAACCTCCACTAAAACTAGAGGAACTCTAGTTAACTTCACTAAACTTGGAGTTTCCGCCAAATTGGGAGGGTCCACCAAAACAACGTCGAATTAAACTGGAGGTTTAATTCATTTTAAACTAGATTAATTAAATACTAATCTGAGATTAGCGCTAACACCGCGCATTTAAATGACACGGTTAGGCTAACCATTAGCCTTAACCCTCTGCTTCATGGTAGTGGACACATGTTATGTTTTGGATTGGAAGTTAGTTGCATTATCCACACAATTATATAACTATTTGCTTGACGGTTACGAGGAGGTGAACACATGCGCAGTTATGGTGTGTTGGTTGTTGGTTTGCCAGTTTCGTTATCGTTTGAGCTAACGGTTGGATAGTTGTAACCATTGACATTAAGTTTGATTGTGACCCACTATCAAATAATGCATCAATGTTTGTATTATTTGAAATTACCCTTACATGGAACAATTCTATTCTTGATTCTTCATTTGAAGTGTTGTTGTGACTATGTGAGGAACTAGTGCTTGCAACAGTTTCTTTTCCTTTTGTAACCATGGCTGAAATCTTGATCTCATCACCAAAATATGATCTAAGATCATGTTGCGTGGTAGCATTCGTCTTTTGTTTTCCCTTATTGATTTGTTTCTTAGGCCTTAGTTCAAGATGTAATTTCCAACAATGGGATTCATCATGCCCAGATTTGGAACAATGTTGGCATATAGTTTTCTCCCTGCCTTTCTTCACACTTGAATTTTTCTTTCCTTTCCCTTTTCACCCTTCTGTTTCTCCTTACCCTTGAATGGCTTCTTCTTACTACCCTCTTCCTAAATGTTATTTCTCCTTGCTTCAAGGTGCGTGGTTTGCATACATACCTCATCCAAATTGCTTGGATTGAACATAAGGATAGTGTGTTTTAAGTAGGAATGTAAACCCCCAATATTTTTCAACAATGTATCTTGGGAATTCAAGTTTATTCCTAACAACAAATCCCTCTTTCTAAACTCTTGGGTATAGTCTTGAACTGTTTGGCCTTTAAGTTGCCTAAAATTCTACCAACTCATAATGGCTTTTTACATATAGGCTAAAGGATAAAATTGTCTTTTAATTGCAGAAACAAATTCAACCCAAGAAATGGATATCTTACCATGAATTCGCATTTCTTCTTGTGTGTTTGCTTCCCACTAGACTAATGTTGCTCCTTCTAGCCTCAATGAAGTCAATTGGATCTTTATTTCATCTTCTTGAAGGTTTTAAAATCTACAATAAACCTCCAATTGTCAAATCCAATTGTCTAACTTTTCTACATTGAACTCACCATTGTACAGGGGAAGTTAAAACTTAATGTCCAGTTTGAGTAAGGTAGTTTTTTCCTTTGGGGTTTTTGAATGAGTATGAACAGTTTTTGTGGTGGAAGTGGAAGATGTTGTTGTTTGAGATCTTGAGGATGATGAAGATGATGAGGAATATGAAGATGGTGGAGATGGAGGAGGCTTTCCTCCATTACCCTTTGAATCCCTCTTTTCATATTTCTTATCTCCTGAGCTTCCCTCTCCATGTGGAGGCTTAGAACTCTCTCCAGCCATTCTAGTGTTCCTCTCTTCATAGAGGACTCTAACCATTTCAGTCAATTCATAGAAATATTTCTTGAATTCTTCCTCTTCTGAAGACATTCAGTCTCTCTTGCTTTAGACATGATGGATTTGGATTGAATCTCAACTTTTGGTACTGCTTATACCTCCTCAATCTCAATTGAAGGTAAAATTTGAGGTGCTTCAAGTGCAGTTGGAATGGGAAATTTGGGTGGATATTGTGGCCTTGTGGGTCTGCTTCTTCTGGGCATTACCTCAGGATTTCCAACCAACAGCTTCCCTTCTCCTCTCTACAACTTTAACCTTGTAAGAATTACAATTTTGCAACCATTAAAACCCACTTGCATAAAACTCAAGAAAATAACCTTTTCTCCAATACCAACTTGATCTATTGTTGAATGTCAGTTTTGTTGTGCTAATTTCAAATTCATATTTAAAAACAAATTCCTGTCAATTGCTTCATGTGCATGGTTCTCTTATGGTGTTTGTGATTGAAAACAAGTAAATTTTATCAAGTTTTATGTGAAATACGTGAGCAAAATAACATGAAAAACAAGTGTTGAACAGCAGCAATGAAAATTACAGCAACCCATCAACATGAACACTTAACACAGTGTTTTGATGAAGGAGGTCACCCCTCTCCGGCTACATCTTCTTGGTCCAGCTTCCATGGCTTGGGCCTCTTTATTAGCTCAATATGGAAAAAACTATATTTACAAAGCTCTGTTTCTCTTGAAACCTACTTCAATGTGTTTAGGATGCTCAAACTAGCTAGGAACACCTTTTCCTGAGCTCCATTTGGTCGAATTTTGCTCCAGTTATGACCAAAACTACTTTCTCCTAGAAAACCTCCAAATAAATTGGAGGAACTCTAATTAACTTCACTAAACTTGGAGTTTCTTCCAAATTTGGAGGGTCCGCCAAAACACTGCCGAATTAAACTGGATGTTTAATTAATGTTAAATTGGATTAATTAAATACTAATCTAATATTAGCGCTAACACCATGCATTTAAATGACACGGTTAGGATAATCGTTAGCCTTAACCCTCTGCTTCGTGGTAGTGGACACATGTTATGGTTTGGATTGGTGGTTAGTTGCATTATCCACATGGTTATATAACTGTTTGCTTGATGGTTACGTAGAGGTAGACACATGTTGCAGTTATGGTGTGTTGGTCGTTGGTCTGGTTGTTTCGTTACTGTTTGAGCTGACGGTTGGATAGTCGTAACCATTGTTGTCAAGGAGAGTTCACATGGGAGGGATGGCACATGGGCTAGCCCTCATAAACCCCAACCATAACATGTTATAACTTTAAATACATATGAGATTTGTTATATGTTAAGTCCCAATGCGTGGTGTAACGGTATGTCGTGGGCACTATGGGGGTGAGGTCATGGGTTTGACTCTGCTGGCCTGCCCCTAATTTTGCCACAACTGTGTGTCTATTATATGGTCTTTTGGGGAGGGACACATGGCGGCCTCCAGGCTTGCCACTTGTCCCCTCCTCATTGGTCCACTTCAAACCAATCAAAATAAGCCACGTCATCACACTTACAAACCAACCACCATCTGACACTTGGCAAGATATGATTGAGCATTGAACATCCGTTGACCTTGCCCAGTCATATTTCACATCAGAAATACGGATTGTTGACTGTGCAATGACTATACACATTTTTTTTGCAAATTTTCTTATGTTTGGAAAAGCAGACAGAACTCATTATCTTCCTCATACGAACTCAGTTTTTAGTGAAATGAGTTGTGTTGGGATTGCTTCACCGAGATGGATTCGATCATTCAAGTTTTGAGCCATTCTGAGAACTTTGATTTTTGAGCTAAATATTGAGCACCTGATGAGACTCTATGCCCTTTTTAGGCTCCAAATGCCATGCCATGGTGAGATGAAGGTTGAAGGTATCTCCATGCATCATGATCATCCATCATTTGAGGAATATTCCTCAAATCCAACCTCAAAGCAGCTCCAAGGGTAAGAAATCCAGTACGGGTTCCCTCATTTCATCTTTTTATGTGTCCAGTGGTCAACATAGTGCTCCTCCTCTCTAGTGTTATGGTTCCATTTCCTGCAACAATTTGTCCCTAGTCATCTCATGGAATAGCATCCTAATTCTTACTCTGAATCATGGCTCACCCTTTAGGTAGTGTCAAGGCCATATTGGGGGCATGTTGAGTCTATTAGTGACATCATCAAGAATCCTTTGTGTCATGCAAAAGAAGATCAATTCCCTGGTTCATGGGGGTACTCCGGGTGTAATTTGTTCAAGTCATCATACTTCCCAATGCTCTGATGTAAGTGGGCAACAATGCATCTGTTAATTCATCAAACTCTTTAAAAGGCTTGGGTACCTATGGAGTGGGTGCCCTCAAGGCCTATGTTGTTGTGGACCACCTGGAAAGACCAACTTAAACTCAAGTGAAAGCAACTATCCATTAGGTACTAAGATCATATAAACACCTAAGTGGACCAAACTTGTATGTTAAGGGCATATTAATACTTCAAAATGGGATCACCTTCTAGTATCTGACTAAACCAAGTCCCATAAAGGTGTTCCTTACCTTGGTAGGAGTGGCTAATGGTCAACCTTATTAGGTGCTTCCATCCCCTAAGGGGAAGTGGCATTTCCAAGGTTAACCCTTCAATCAATAAGTATTGGCACAAATATGCAAAAACTGAGGGGAAAGGCATCATGGTCAAGGGGACCAACTAATGGGAATCCACAACATGAGTGTAAAGATGTAAGGGAGGGATAAATCTTGGAGGCATGTGTTGCCATGCTCATCCTGATTTTTCCACCCCTCTAGTGCACCTTTTACTTCTCCATAATAATTTTTTATTTTAAGTCCATAACTCAAGGGTTATAGCTTTCTCTTTATGATGTAGCATCTAATTTTACCCCTTAAGATGAGACAGTTTATCACTCATCACAGTTGGTACAAGCAAGGGTTACTTTTGATGAGATAGAGCACCAAGTGCTCAGGAACTAGGTGATGGCTAATGAGGAGAGTAGAGCTCATGCTAGGATTTTTCCCACATGCTACTTTATGTCCCAACCATATTTCTTTTCCCAGAAAGAAAAATCGTAATTTCCATTAACATAGAAAATTACTTGTTGTAAATGCCCTTGGCATATGTTGTAAAGTGACCATGGTCAGCTATGAACTGTTGCAAAACTAATAAAAAAACTACATAAAACCCTGACTGGGTATAGTGATAGATTTCATATACAATATTATTTACATATCCAAAATCGACTCATAAATATTAACACAAAAAAGTGTTCGATCTAGGGCATGTCTTCCCTCTGTATATCTTGGTCCATATATAGTCTATGGTATTACTGATAGATCTCTGCAGGTGTATGCTATCTAATCAGCCATTCTACTCGAGGATGATGCATTGCCACTTTCGATAACCTATCCGCGGATGCATTGCGTTGCATGTAGATATGAGTACAAGAAACAAGATCAAATTGTGATTTTAGAAATAATACATCATCCAAAATTGTTCTGAGCATATATGCATGGCATGTAGAAGTGCAATTGAACCAGTTTATGACAATCTTAGAATCCACAAATATTTGTAGTTGTCTACAATTTTTGGAAGTAGCAAAATGTAAGAGATGGCGAAGGGTAATGAGCTATGCATAATTGTTAGTGCCATCTCCCAACCCCAGGCAGATATGGTAAAAATGTGTTTCGGATATGTGTAGAATGATGCCTCCACTGCAGCCCTGTTCTTGTGTTGCTCCATCAAAGTAGGTCCAAGGTTTCTCTTTATCTATGACTTCTGGTATAATGTTCCTTGTCCGAGTAACCTGTGCCTCTTCCAGGATTTCTAGGTAGCTCTTACATATCTTTGGGATAATCTAAGTCCAAACAATTTGTTTCCCCTGAAAGATAATACTAGTTCTGCAAATCCAAATGTGTCAGGACACTATGAGAGGCAAGTTCCTAGCTTTCGGGTGTGTTACAGTATCCCACCAACTATTCCAGGCCGTATTCATGTCATCCACAGTCCATGTGTTAGGTATATTAAGAATCTGTAGGACTTGTGCCCAAACTTGTTGAGTAGTGGGGAAAATGGGGAATAGGTGATTAGTTGTTTCCTCCTCGGCTTTGCAGAGAACACACCATGTAGGTCCCTGAAAAGTTTGTTTCTTTGTATTTGTTCCAGACGGGATTTTTTCTAAAATGATGTTCCACATGAGTAATCGGGTGTGTGGAGGACCATGTAGCTTCCAGATATTTTGCCACCAACTTTTTAATACTTCTGGTTTGTGTCTTGCATGTATTGTTGTATATTCGTCCTTTGGGGAATAGGTCCCATGCTGTGTCAATCCCCATAGCAGCTCATTCGGCTCATCCCTTAATCTCACATGTGATTATGTTAAAGCCATCAAGTAGGTCCTCCACTCCATGTGCCACTGAGCTGGAATATCCAATGTCATCCCTAATAACCAAGCTTGCTGATAAGTTGTTGAGTTGTGAGGGTCCCTAATTTGTACTATGTTGAAAATATCCATTTGGTTCAGGATGGCTATCAGGTCTGGTGGGAGAAGGTGGGAATTCCCACATCCAATCCATGGGTCAATCCCAATACGGGCCAACCCTCCATTTCCAATCCTCCATATGAGTCCCCTTCTAATGGTGGGGATGGTATTTAACACATCCCTCCAGATTATTGATATACCCTTCCTGTTCCAAGTTGGTAATCTTATCCAATCCAACATTGAGTTTGGCCAAATGTATTTGTATGTGATCACCTCCGGCCATAGGCTTCTATGTTTTAGGAGTTACCATCCAAGTTTGGTCGCAAGAGCCTGAGTGAAAGCAGATAGGTTTTTCAAACCCCAACCTCCCCATTTTTTAGGGATAGCAGTGCTACTCCATTTGACCCAAGCACAGATTTTCCCCTCCTTATCCCCCTTCCATAAGAAATTGCAGCATATTCTCTATATCCTTTGAATAATTCCTTTTGGAATCTAGGCCAAGGACATCCAATAAATCGGCATGGCTTCAAGTACTGATTTGATAAGCACCAGTTTGCCTGCCCTGGATAGTACTCTATGGCTCCAAATATTTAATCTTCTTTCTATCTTTGCAATCAACCATGTCCAATCCGCTATTTTGTATCCATCTAATTTGATCCTAAATCCCAAGTACTTCAGTCTGTCCTCCAGGGCCTGATTCTGAAAAGGGAAGTTTTGAAGGGAAAGATTGATTTCATGTTGAGTACATTCTAATAAGGAGATAGAGTATTTAACCTGATTAATTTCCATCCCTGTGGCAGAGCTAAATAACCTCAGTATCCCCGAGAGAGTGATGATGTCCTATATGCCCCCATCAAGAAAAATGAGGATGTCATCAACAAAGAGAAGATGTGTTAATATGCATTGATTTGGTATCTTGAGTCCCTTGAGTCTCCCCTCACGCTTCTTTGATGCAATCTTTCTATTGAGTCCTTCCGTGACCAATAGGAATAGTAGTGGGGATAGGGGGCATCCTTCCTGAGTCCTCTTATCACTCAGAAGGAGTGGGAGGTTGCTCCATTGATTAAAATTGCAAAGGATACCGAAGTATTATAACACATAATCCATCTGATGAAATCTGGTGGGAAACCCAGATGTGTGAGTAACATCTGAAGGTATAGCCAGTTGACCCAATCAAATTCTTTTGAGATATCAATTTTTAGCATCACTCCTTTGAGTTTCTTCAGTTTGATAGAGTGGAGGGCCTCTTATGCTATGCCAATGGCCTCATGGATTTGTCGATTTTGTAAAAAGGAAAACTGTTCCGGGGAGATGTGATCTGACAGGATTGGTTTAATATGATTAGCTATAATATTAGCTATAATTTTATAAAGGCATTTGCATAGGGGTATAGGTCTGAAATAATTAAAGGATAGTGGGGAATCAAGTTTGGGAACGAGGGTGATAAAGGTGGAATTTATAGGCTCATACATTCTACCCAGGATATGGCTTTCTTTGACCACTTCAAGAAGGTCAGGACCAATGATGTCGAAGAAGGTAAGGTAGAACTCCACCGGCCATCCGTCCAGCCCCAAGCTTTTATCCTTTTTGAACCATTTCAGAGTGCTCTCCAGTACCCCCAAAGTGACAAGTTTATTGAGATCCTCCAGCAAGTCTGGTTCCACAAATCTAGGAAAGTGACCTACGATGTGGATGATATCTGCAAGAGTAGCTCCTGGAGGAGCTTTGAACAGTTGATTGAAGTGTGCAATGCCCAGTTGTGTCAGTTGTGGATGTATATTAGCTATCAGTCCCTGATCCGATGGAATCTACCAAATAGTGTTGTTGGCTTTTCTCCCATTGGCATATTTGTGTAAGAATTTAGTGTTACCTTCCCCAGCTTGTAACCAGATAGCCCTACTTCTGAGTCTCCAAGTTTCTTCCCGAGCCAGTAGGATCTTAGGTCTCTGGGCTTCCAAATCCACTAGGTGTAATTTTTCCTCGATGGAGTTGAAGCCACTACCTTTTTCATCTGTTAATGTAGCCAGCTAGTTTTCTATGTCAGTTAGGGTGTGTTCCTCCCTAGCCTTTTTCTTTTTGGCCCAATCAATGGATAACCGCTTGAGGTTGTTCAATTTATTTCAAAAACCAACAACCTTCCTCTACTCATTTGAAGGGGGATGTGATTTCCAATAGTTCGAGACCATCTTGACGTAGTATGGTTCCTTTAACTAGGTCGAATTGAACTTGTAGGGGGCTCTTAGTTTGTTAAAGGAACTAGCCAATTCTAGATATATAGATGAGTGATCAGATATGCCACCGGAGCCCACCCATTGTCTGTAGTTTGTGAGGGTAACTAGCAGGTCTTCATGGATGAGATATCGATCTAGTCTTCTCCCTAGGGTTGCTTCTCCAGTCCTTCTACTATGCAAAGAAGGAATCTTCTTATTCATAGGAACATCAATAAGGCCATACTAATCCAAGAGAGAGCTCAGATGATCCGAGAGTGGATCAAGTTGTGAGTGATGAACCAAGGATTCTTCATGTCCTATGGAAAAGTTGAGATCACCCCCCAATATGGTTGAGGGAATGATCATTGGATTATCCATAAGTCGATGCCAGAAGGACAGTCTATGATGGTAGGGGGCATATATGTTTATTATACGAATATATTTGCCCATTTCAACAGAAAATAAATACATACCAATGAAGCCTTGACCACCCCATGATGAAATCGCCCTGATGGATCAAGGGTTGATCCCAAGGGAAAGTCCCCCAAACCACCCTACAGCATCTAGGGCACCTAGGCATGATACTAAGGAGGGCCTTAACAATTAGATCAGAAGACCCCAAGGTCTCCTGAAGGAAAATAATGTCATAGGGCTCGCTGCTCAAGAGTCTCTTGAGAGCCAATTTTTTTGGGGGGATGACCAAGCCCCTGCAGTTGAAGGAGAGCTATTTCATCAGGGAACCTTAGCGAGAGTGTCCTCTGCTCTAAGCACCCAATCAATATTGTTTTTTCAACCCTAGGTGACATCGTCCCCTGCTATTTTGATGGCTTTGGATATTTTGGATTGACGACCTCTGGAAGGCTTATGGTTAGAATAATAGGGTGTAATACCTAGGCCCAGCACATCAGGGGTAGATTGTTGTCGAGGGTAGAGGTTGTAGGAGTGAGAGCCCGAGTTTGAGGGGGAAGGTGACAATTGTGGCCCATCCTCTCCAAGGATAATCGATGGAGTAGTAGAGAAGATAGGTGATGGAGGCTCAATCGAACAAGTTATGGGAGGAGTAATTAAACATGAGGAGGATGCAGATGTAGCCAAAGAGACAAATAAGTGAATAAAATGAAAAACAGAGGAGCAGGGGGGAGAGACAATACCCGATGAAGGAGTTGCTTCCACCGCGGACCAATATCTAGTCATAGGAGGAGATGGAGGTAGCATCTGGGAGGCACTGGATGTCTGTATAGTGTTCCCAGCGTCATCCTTTGGACGATTCGGATCTTTGGATAGCACGTCCACCATCGGTTCCTCTGATTGTTTGAGCTTTGAACCCTTAGTAGCAGCGGGATTAGCAGTCGATAGCAGAGGGCAATCTTTGTAGAGATGTCTAACCTTATGGGAGCGCCTACACTGGAATGGCATGCCTTTATAGTCGATATTTTTCCTACGCGTGAAATGACGCCAATGCAGGGTGATCTTTTCCTCTAGCCCTGCCCTCGTCTCCAAGTGAACCAAAATTCGAGCCATAGTCATGATCCCCCAACGTTTCAAAAGATTGATCATGATCTAGGTAGGTTTCCAGCGCATTTCCAATGCGCTTGAAGATAGTAGGGGTCCAATGTTGCAGTGGAAGACCTGGCAGACGAACCCAGATCGGCCCTACTCCTAATTGTTCCCTCTGAGGATCAAACAATGGATCCCATCTCTTCAACAATGCAAGTGCAAGTTCAATGTGCCAGAACCTAGATAGGATCTAGTTTGTGTATTCCTCCTGATGGAATCGTAGGGTAAACCAACCCCACGCCAGTACGTGAATAATGAGTAGAACTTCCAGTAAGGTTCCCTAGATTTAATCAATCCAAAGTTGAAGCCTCTCGATAGTATAATTCCGCCCATGGACAAGACCAACCAAGACCTTCTTGGCAGTGTCATCCACTTCTCCCATCGAGAGATCTTCAGCCAGTGCGAGATTAATATCTCTGTCCCCAACCCTAAGGCACCTACCTTTCTTGAGCTTGTCTATTCGGTGAGCCATCAGATAATCCTTGAGCAAGCCACGAATACCTTGGTTCACATTTTATGGGGTGGATGGAGTGGATTTAGGGGTAGGGATCGGGGAGCTGAAACATTTTGAGTGAATGGGTGTGATGGGGTTAGGGTTAGAGCCACCAGGGTTCGAAGGGCTGCCAGAGAGTGGAGGGTTTGAGAAGGGGATGGTCCCGGAAAGAGGAATTCCTAAGATGGACAGGAAGCCCGGCGGGGCAAAGACGTGGGGGTCTAGGGGAGCAACGCATCAAAGGAGGGTGAGGATTACAGGTAATATCCTAGCAGGTTCAGGGTCATCAGGGAGAGAGGGGAGTAGTCCAACCCGGGGACATCATCGATATGCACGAAGGAGGAGGGATGAGGCACAAATGTAGCAGGTCGACCCAGTGCGGAGGTAGAGGTTGACATAGGTCGCCGAGAATCAATGAACGGTCCTGGACCCGACATGGCGAGGTGGTTTGGCCTATTGACCTCGTGGGGATGAGGGTCCACCAAGATGTCCACCCCGTCCATATCCTCGGTAACCGACAGTAAACGGAGTAACAACTATCGAAAAAATGGGGGTCTCGATAGATGAAGGCACCAGATAAACCTCGAGGTAGGGAGGTATAAACAGAGTAGCTCCGGTGAGCCCTGAGGGCTTAGCCCAGATCGTAAGATGTCAGGTGGCAGTGTCCCTGAACTGCCATGGAAACCTCCCACAGTGTTCAACTAGGGTTTGCTCCATCGCTAGGGTTTCCTCAACTCCCTTATGTCCCAACCATCTTTTGCACTTTGAATTTATTTTTCTTTCATTTTGGCCATATTATGTTTTTCCATTATTTTAGTTGCATCAACCTCAATGGCAATGTTTCCTGGCCCTACTCAAGTATGTCGATAAGAGGGTGCAAAATCCTAATGAACTAATGACAAGTTATCCCCGAAGAATGGAGATGGTATCAAGGGCTTGTAATGTGACATGGAAAGAGTTAATTAGGGCATAAGGGAGAATGAACATGTTATTTCAATCCAATATGCCCAAGTAGTGTCCCTTCTACAACCCTAAGGCATAAAGGGAGGTCCCACTGGACTAAGGCTAAAAATAAACCCCATATTCAGGTGAGAGAAAACAAATATAGTCAAGATTGGTAAATCTTCTATATCACCCCATTATCTATAACAAATTCCCAAAACAACAAGTATAAGCACCCAATTGCAAAATGATCAAAGTACTTGTTGAGCAGCATCCCACCTTAATCTAAGAGCAATGTCAAATGGTGAGAAGTGCATGGTTGGTGCAAATGGCCAAGGCATATATAATATCATCATCTAGAAGTGAATGTCAAGGGTTGTTGTTTGGCTAGCTATCCAATGTAGGAAAAAAGTTTTCTCCTCTAGGGTTACCCATTTTTGTTACGTAAACTTCACTCGAGGAAGGGCCAACAGTAATGGTTTTGGGCCCATGGATTTTTGGTTTCCCATGGTAGTTTTCCCATGGAATTCATGTAAGGGAGCATTTAAGAGGTTGGTAGGACTTCATTGAAATGGTGCCAGGGATGTGAGACTTCAAGGTCTAATGGAATTATGTTAGGTTGGGTTTTCCCCGAAGTTGGGGTTTTTCTAGGGTAAATTGTGTACATGTTGTTGTAAACTATGTGCATTTTGTTTATGTGTTTTGTTGCTAGTTGCGCCAAGAGGCACTCTCCAACCTAGCATGGTAGAGATGTTGTAATGTCATGCCTTGTCATGTCCTGTCATGTCTTGTCTTGTCCTGTTTAACATTTTGACTCGGTCAAATTACATAAACGTAAAAATAAAATAAAATAAAATAAAGAAAAGTAATAACTAAAGTAAAATAGTTAATTTATTATTGATAGTTTTTAGACTCTAGATTTTGAATATAATATTTTCATTTTAGAATGAATTTTTTAATAAAACTACTCATTTTTTATGAAGAGATGTGTAACATAA
>APFE030382396.1:162128-179540 GCA_000404065.3 Pinus taeda | reverse complement strand
GGAAATTCCAATCCACTCTCTCCAATTTTCATATCGAATTAACAATTTCCCATGGTTTTTTTCATCTCCTTTAACAAACATGTTACTACTAGTTTTTATGTGTTCATTTCGTCATCATGGTTTCTTAGTATGTCATTTCAAACATTGGTTTTTTTTATGGTTTACTTAGAATACACTCATGCAATGTAACTATATATGAGTAGTCGTCTCCCTAGATTGATCCTTTGTAAGTTTTTTGAACAAGTCTTTGGGAAGTTAATTTTGGTATAGGTCTTTACTAATAGGAATGGTGAATTTTGTCTTCACTATTGGGAATATGGGACCCTGGTAGAAATAAGCTATCAATGTAATAACAATTACCAATAATATAATGATATTTATGAAGCTTACCAAAAAAATGGTATAAAAAGACTTTTCGGTTTCATATTATTTTTATTATTATTATTATTATGTGAATAACAATTATATATATATATATATATATATAATGGAAATTTATGTTTAGTAAAATATTTTTTTGTAAGTTTGGCATAGGTGAGGCTACATCATGGTCATGTCCAAGAATAACACTCAAATAGGAGAGGGACTAAACCGGTGACTTAACATTTAAGAGTGCCTTAACAAGGCACCCAATCACCCCATGGACTTAATAAAATATTATAAATATTGATGAGATTGATTATAGTATATGTCTAATTTGTATATTAATATTCAATTCATTTTACAATATGAAAATGAAAAAATATTATAAATATTGATGAGATTGATTATTAGTATATGTCTAATTTGTATATTAATATTCAATTCATTTTACAATATGAAAATGCAAAAATATTATAAATATTGATGATTTTGATTATTAGTATATGTCTAATTTGTATATTAATATTCAATTCATTTTACAATATGAAAATGCAAAAATATTATAAATATTAATGAGATTGATTATTAATATATTTATAACTTTTATGTTAATATTCAATTATTTTACAATATAAAAACACGGAACTAAAATAATTATTAAATTTTAATTCAAATTAGAATATCAACCATATGTGTTTATGTATATAAAAAATGATACACTAACATACCATGAAATTTTAACCAACTTATATACCATATTGTAAAGAAAAATATATATACATATCACCAAATGAATCTCATAGAAGAATACTTAGTTCCCTCGGCATCTTAACTTTGTAATAACATGATAAAAACTAAGAATTCAATAAAATAAAAGTTTTAACATTTTAGAGATGCATTAAATATATATAATATAAAAATAGGAGAATACCTTTTATTTTGTAAATCAATCACATGATAATAAGCATAAAATAATATAATAATAAACCAACTAATTGAAAAATAACTTCAATCATATAAAAGTTTTTGAGAAAAGGATAATTACAGTTCTAGTGGTTAGGCTTGTAGAGTTTTAGCATTGTTTCATCACTATTCTTTTAGCATACTTTATTTCATCCTTACTTTATGACTAAATTAATTTAATGGCATGTAATAAGATAAAAGAATTAGTTAGTATAACCTAATTAATACATTAATTTATAACATACTTAATTAGCTATTTTGGTTAGTAAACAATTATACGAAATTGTATGGATATATTTATTAAATGATTTTTAATAGAGAAGCTCCTCTCTACACTAGTAGGATGTGTATTTTTTCTGTTAATTTATAAAAATATAAAATAAGACCATATAAAATTGTTAATTTCTAACCAATTACCATAAAATTAGGTTAATGATGATTAAAAAAAAACGTTTTCTAAGAAAAAGTTCAATGTAAGAATGCAAAGCAAGTTTTAATATTGATGCTAAATATTATAATAATAACAACAACTAAAAATATTAAACAATTGGATAATCTTAATGGGAAATAGGTTTCTCAAGTATAATTGAATATTCCTTAAACAACTGGATAATCTTAATGGGAAATAGGTTTCTTAAGTATAATTGACTATTCCTTGGCCTTTTATTGTGGTGTTTTAGGGTTTACTTCTTGCACAACCTTCTCATAATTAATAGTTTCCTTCTATTTAAACATCATGGATATGTTTTTCCAAATATAATACTTGTTGGTTTGTTTTTCCTTTTTCTTTCCACCTTAGGCAAATTAATTCCTAAGAATTTGTTCAAAAGCATATAAAATGATAAAATGAAAAATTTAATGAAAATGAATAATTAAATAGAAAATATAAAAATAAGAGTAATTCAATTATTTGTTTTGATGTTGTATCTTACATTTTTTATCATTCTCTAAAAAGTCTAAATTTCACTAAAATCTCTGACAAACTTTCACATAAATCATGTTGTATTATTTTTTGTTTATTTTAAATGTTTATTTCACTTTATATTTTTCAAATAATGCTTAATGGAAAATTAAGCCATTTCATACTTTGGAACATCTTCAAGTTAATGGATATATTGTTATAGATGATTTGCATCTTATGTATTCCTTTAGGGAAAATAATTGTCTTAGTTCATCATCATTTTTATACTATGTGTTCAAACATCAATATATATATATCATAAACTAAATAAATACCATGATTAATGTTGTATATAGGCTTCCATTAATACTTTAATGTACACTGTAGATTCCAAGAAGATTATATGGTTACAACTCATGAAGAAGATGATTCCACTTTATCACTAAGGGAAGAACAAGAAATTATAAATGACGAGTCTTATCACAATATATGTAAACAATAAGAGGTACTTCATAATCCCATTAAACAATAAGGATATGAAAATGAAGGTAAATCAATGGGGGACATGCTAGGAATGATTCACTTCATGAAGAACATGACCTTATTGGAAATCACAAGAATCAATAGGAAAATAAAATACGTCATGAATCCATCAAGGAAAATAAGTTTAGCGAAATTAAAGATGAGGTTAAGAAGACAAACCTCAATGATGACAACAACTAAATTTTTATTTTGCCTCCTTCTGAAGACAATGACTTTGAAACTTGCACCTTTCTCCAAACATTTGTTTCATCCTTTAATAATGTAGAAAGGGAAGAGTTTGTTAGTGCATTATTTTATGAAGAACAACCTTATGGGTCAACCATTTAAGATTACCTTGATGGAATCCTAGATTTCCAAACCCTTGTTTCCCATCCATGTGAAGTGATGAATTATTCCCCTTTTCAAAATTCTGAACTCTATGATTCATCCTTAGATAATTTTGGAAGGTTGGAATTTAAAGAAGAACTCATAGACCTTCCTTCATGCCATGAAGCATGAAATGGTCTTGATGAGTTTGTTCACATTGGAAGAAATGATTGAGATATAAGATAATTTTACTTTGAAGTGGATCCCATTTATGATATTGACTATGAAGGTGAAGATGATATTGATAAACTTGTACATAATGAACATCCCAACTTAGATATTTTTTAAATATCTACTAATACTAGCCTTAAAGAAGATGGAATAAATTTTCCCCTTCTTTTGGAAAAGGTTAGTTGTGAGGAAGTTGTCATAGATGTTGAGTGTCCACTACCTTGTGTTTTAGAAATTATGGCCTTGACCTATGAGTGCTTTCACACTTTTTTTTTTCTCTTTGACTTGTGATTGCTTTCCTCTTGATTTGGATTGGATCATTATATTGTTTTTCATATATCTCAATCAGGGTGGAAAAATTGGAGGAATCAACTTGTAGGATTAGTTTTATCAACATTATCCTATTTGGATAATTAGAATTTGAAACCTTCTAGGGCCATTTTGAGGCCTTAAATCACGTTTTTTGGATAAAACCTTCCCACCTAAGTTTTACACCCCATGACACTATTTTATGCTCAAATATATTTTCAACAGTGTAATCATCACGTCAATCAGGGTTCGTCTGCAAAATTTATGCCTCCTGAAAGTTGACCTACCATTCTTCACCACCATGGTTTGAGAGGATGCCACATTAGTGCTCGTTACTCATGGAAAATGGGCTAGTGACATGGGGAGTTGGAAGAGGACTCTAGAAGGGTCAAATATGTAACTCTAGTTGAGAGTTGAAGGAGTCAAACTTGACCCCTAGTTAGCTATCAGGCTATGTTATAACTAGGCCACTAGAAGAAGAATGAGTTCCATTCATTTTGATTGTATCTTATTCCACAGTAGAGAAGAAAAAATGGGAGTGGGAGTGAGAGAGTATAAAAGAGCAAGTTAGTGTTTCATAATATCTTATCATGGAAAAGGTATAAGGTGACTCCATGGAAAGTGCCTTCTCCTTTGTACTTGCTTTATTTCTATTCCAAACAGGAAAAAGGAGCAGAGAAACCTCACCTTCTAGTTGGGTTTTTTCCTGTAAGGGTTTCTTAGAGCATATATTATGTTCATTTTGGTTGGTGTGTGATTTTATTTTATTTTTCTTTATTTTTTATATTTTTACCTATTACATGCATAGGTAGAAAATAATAATTAATAAACATGGAATCTAAGGAAATTAACCCTCATAGTCTATATTTTTAGTTTCCTTTTATTAGATATATTGTGACAAAATATCCAATGGAATATCCATGAAAGTTTACAGATCATATTGGTATCATAGTAGGTTTATTTGGGGAATCTTGTGGGAATTTGCATGGGATCCAAGAAGAAGTTTAACATAAAGTTGTAAAATCCTAGCAATGGCCAACAAGCATATTTACATAACCCTAATCTAGTAGAGGAGAGATTATTAAGTTTGGAAGGATAGGTCATGAATATCACCTACAATATGAACCTCCTTATGGTGACTCTAGCAAATAAGTTTTGAATCAAAGAAAGTGGAGGATCCAACTCAAAGGTCAGATTGAAGGGAAAATTGGGGAAACATGAAGACCTGAAAAAGGAGTCAAGGAAAGAACTTGAAAAAGAGCAGCCAAGTTTGAATGTTAACAAACATTCATAATCCCTATTCAAGATGGAAGTGAATGTTGACATCATGTTGTACCAACGTGAGATTGATGCCATAAAATTGAATCACTAGTCTCAACAATTAGAAGTATATGTTAACATTTACAACATGGAAGAGGAGTAGAAAATATAATTTTCTAGGTTGAAGTTAAATATTCATGCCCCTAACTTGGCGGGAAATCCATATGGAGACACTTAGTCTAGAGAGTGATCCCCCAATAACTAAGTCAAAATACTTTTGAACCCTCATAAATTCCAAATTCTACCCTATCAAGTATCTATAGGACCAATGGATTTGAAGAAACTACTTCAGGTAGAGGCAAGGGAAGAGTGTACAGGAGTACATGATTGAATTCAAGAATTTGACCATCATGTTAGGTATCTCTCCCAAGAGCTCAAAGGTACTCTTTAAGTTTTTAGGGGATCTATACAACCATCAATGAAAGTAGGTGAATTTCTTCAAGTCGAGGATGATGAATGAGGCTTGTGTGTAGGCATAACATCTGGAAAACATAGGCTAAAAGAAATGATAGTCAAGTTTTTCAAAATAGAAAAAGCACCAGGAAGCAGCTTCCATGTAAGGGAAGAAGAATTAGACAAGAGAAGAGGAAAATAATACAGTAGACACTACTCATCAATGCAAGAAAACTATAAATCATTTTAATTATTGCAACATTAATGGCCACACAGAGGAGAAGTGCTATAAATTGCATCCAAAGTTTAACTTGAAGAATTAGAACAAGGAAGAGAAGAAAAATAATATTATTACTACATATTCAAGAAATCATGTGGAAGTAAGCTCTGATGTGGATGAGAATATTTTCTATAACTCAATGCAGAAGGAGGTGAACCCAAGTAGCCTTCAACATGAAGAAGAGAATAATATGACCAAGCTCTTCCACATTAAGATTTAGGTCAAGAATACTAAGATTGATGCCCTATTTGACTCAAGTTCATAGGCTAATATCATAGCAATAAACCTAGTGAAAAAATTGGATTGGAGGTTCAATACCATCCTAGCCCATATCCATTGGGATGGGTAAACAAGGATGTAGAAATTAAGGTAACAAAATAGTGTAGGATAAAATTTCCTATCAGTGTTAATTTTACTGATGAAGTAGAATTGGATGTAGTAACTCCACTTGATGTATATGGAGTTGTGTTTGGGAGTCCCTAAATGTATATGTCCGATACAATATTTATGTGGATATCCAAACGAAATCACCTCATGAAGGGTGAAAAATCATTCATCATCAATGCACACAAAGGCAAGTCCAAAATTTCATTTGTAAGTGGCAACCAAGCCAAAAAATTAATCAATTCTAGCAAGAAATAGGTATTATTATATGTAAGAGAAAATTAGTCTAGTGAGATTGACAAGGGAAAAGGCATCCATGGAAAGGTGTACTAAAGAAAAAAACATCAACTAGAAGGGTTGCTACAAGAATACATGGGAGTGTTCCAGGATACTAAATGGATACCACAGAAGAGAGAAGTGGAGCATTAAATCCAACTATTCTTCGACACTCCATTGCCAAACATTGGGCTATATAGAAAATATGTTTTGGAAGTAGGAAAAGTGAAGAAGAGTTGCAACGACTACTAGAGTGTGTTGTGATTTGTCCAATTTTCTCACCTTATAGTTCAATAGTTCGGTTAGATGGGTATACTATCAATGTTTGATGGCACTGGCGAGATCTAATTCATACCAAAGAGAGAAAAATAAGATAGTATGTTATGTGAAATCTAGCATATATGAAATATTTGCATATATAGAAGTCATGTATAGAAGTTGCGGATATACGGAAGATATGTGCATATACAGAATATATGCTTATACAGAAGATGCGTGTATATACAGAAGTTGTGCATATATGCGTACATGCATATCTTCCTTATATGTGTATCTTCTGTATCTGCGCATATCTTCCGCATACGTGCAGTTTCCATACATGTGTAGTTTCTGTATATGCGTAGATTCTGTATATGAACATATCTTCCGTATATATACATATCTTTCAAATACACGTAGCTTCCGTATATGCACATATATTTCGTATATGTGCAACTTTTGTACATGTGCATCTACTGTATATGCGTAACTTCTTGATATGCACATATACGAAAAATATGCACATATACATAAGAAGTGCATATACAATAAAAACTTGTGCATATACGAAAAATTTCATATACGGAAGTCATAGATTCTATATGAAAGATATGAGCATATATGGAAGTTGTGCATATACGGAAGCTGCGCATATACGAAAGATACACATATACTGAAGTTGTGCATATATGCATGTATGTGTATCTTTCATATATGTATATCTTATGTATATGCACAGCGTCTGTATATACGCATATCTTCTATATATGTGAAACTTTTGTATATGTGCATTAATTGTATATGGTGCAAACTAAAATGTTAACATATGTTGACTTTCAGAAAGGTAAGCATTCCTAGCACGTTCGATCCCCATATTATGAGATATAGAATCATTGCAGGTAATTTTAAGTTTCCTCTATGTAACCACTTTTTGAATTTGTCCTATATGACTTCCTTTCTCCACAAATCCAAGAGAGTTAGGGATATATCAACTTATTTCGATAAATATATAGAAAATGGGCCCATCAAGAATAAGGGATAATTTATTTGACTATGATATTTACGCAAAAGCACCAACTACAATCAATAATTTTTACTTTTTATAACATATCTATTAACACCAACTATATTAATAGAATACAATTGAGAGTTGTTAAAACTTTAAGAATTTGGGAGAGCTCAACCTTTCCTCCCTCAAGATAAGTGTTTGCATCTACATGTCACAAATATGGAAGTTCCCCTATATTTTCTTTAAATTCAAATTAATTCAATAGGACATTCATTCACCTAATTGGATATGACTTGATAGCTATTCAAATTAATTTAATGAACATTCATGTGCAACTTATGTATGTGTATATACAGAAGATATGCACAAATATGAAAGTTGCACATATATAGAAGATATGCGCATATACAGAAGATATGCACATCTTCCGAATATGTGTAGCTTCCGTATATGCGCGGTTTCTATATATGTGCATCTATCGTATATGTGTAACTTTTGTACGTGCACATATGTAGAAATTGTTCTCAACTTCAACCTCCGTATATGCACAACCTCTGTTTATGTACATATCTTTCGTATATGCACATATCTTTCATATATACACAACTTCCGTATATGCACATATCTTCATTATATGTGTAACTTATGTATATGTGTATATACAAAAGTTGCACATCTATGGAAGTTATGCATATACGAAAAATATGTCATGCAGAAGGTGTGTATATAAATAAACTATGTGAATTTTGTATATTTGTAGCTTCCGTGCATACATAAACTCTGTAAATAGGGAAACTCCCATATCAGGAAACTCTTGAGATGTGATTTTTAGATAACTGCAAACCCTGCATTTTCAAACCCTTCAACACTGATCATTCTTGAAACCCTCACAAAGGCAAAAGGAAAATATTTATATTACTTTTTTATTAATCATTATTACTTGAAATGTTAGAATCCTTCCAAATTCATATTGCACAAAAAAGGAATACAAGATCCCTCTATATGTACTTTTTTCCATTTGGAAGTTGAAATGGTTCAACATCTATTCTTTGGATGTGAAGTTATATATCGAGTATGACATCATGCTTTTAAAGATTTGAATCATAACTCTAGAAGACTAGATCATGGAGAGGAATACTTGATTAGTAGAGTACAAATGGAAAGTTAGGTAAGAAACTTGGCTAGTGATCCCCAATTCTCATGTCATAAAATATGGTTCACATGAAATAGGGAAATATTTTTTGAAGAAAGATTAAAACATGAGCCAATTGATTGTGGATATATGCAAACAAACTAATTAATCTACACCTTATGAATACCAAAAAATAAATATATATACAAACTTCTTTGATAGTTTGTATAAGTGTGTCCTGGTTGTGCTAATGATAATAACTCCTTCTCAAAATGTGTCTTATACAATAATTTATGCATATACAATAGATGCACAAATACAGAATATATGCGCATATACAGAAGTTGTGCATATACAAAAGATACGCATATACGGAAGTTGCGCATATATTGAAGATACGCATATACGGAAGTCGTGCATATACGGAAGATACACATATCTGCGCATATATTTTGTACATGCACACATATTCTGTATATGTGTATCTTTTGTATATGCACATAACTTCCGTATATGCGCAACTTTTGTATATGCACAACTTCTGTATATGTGTAGTGATGCAGATGCATCTAACCCAGGTCAAATGCTTACAAAGGTAGTTGGTTTACAAATTTAGGATTTAATTAATTAATGTATTTTTTCTATAGTTTTAGGAGAAAATGATAATTCATTGTCGCCTCTTGGCATCTTCTCCCCACATCATTCATTATCACCTCTACGCATCTTTATAACGGATATGAAATGTTGGGAAAACTTGTTAATGCTATGCAAGATCTCTCATCAGTAAAAAAAAAAAAATGTGTTTGGGATCATCTCAAATTAACCAAAATGTGAGGAATTATGTGTCAAGTATTGAGTGTCTTTTATGAAAAAATTATGAGGTTAATTAGTTGTTTAAAATACATATACAACAAGTAATAAGAAGATAAGTAAAACACAACAAACTCATAAAACAAAGCTGATAAAGGAGTTCACCCCTCCTGGGCTGCATATCCTTGGACCTGCTTCAATGGCTAGGCCCTCTTTGGATTAATGGTCAATTCTCTGATTACATGCGCTTGCAGTTCTCCAACCGCTTTGAAACCTACTTCATTGGATCAGAAGACCCAAAAACCATAAAAATGATTTTCTAAGCTCTACAATTGGACTTTAGCTGATCTAGGCTTGACCTCCTCTCGTACTGACCCTAGGCTTCCTTAAACTTCAACATAGAAAAATCAAATGAAATATTTCCTTTCTAACTCTGAAACATGTTCCATTGTGTTCAGAGCATCCAAATCATTTTGCGAGTGTTGCTGTTGAGAGTTGAGTGTCTTCATGAAGAAGCTTTCCTTTTCACCTTCACATGCCTTGGTGATAAGGAGTATTCAATAATCTTAAGTCTTGGATAATGGTCACAAACTAGTGTCCTTTTTCTTTCCCCTGATTGATTAGCTTGCAAGTTCAGCTGCAAGAGTATCTTTGAACATGCTTCCCTCCTTCTTCTCCTTCTCCATCATCTTTCCATGACATGATAGGGTACTTATTTCTGCAATTCATTCATGATGAGATGACATCAATTCAAAAATTCCTAGCATAAGATGATGCATTCTAATCCATAAACTGAGCCCAGAAGAAGTGACAGGTTAGGAAGATGGACTCGGTTACTACGCAATTACACAGTTCAAATAGACAATTGGAAGCTTTGAGCCTTGAGATTTTGCACTGCACAGTTCAAGTAGGGATGAGGAACAATATTGTGTAGTTTCCGGAGCCAGTGGGACAGGTTGAGGGGATGGACCTTGGGAGAGCATATACGGAAGCTACGCATATACGAAATATATGCATATACAGAAGAAATGCACATATACAGAAACTACGGATATACAGAAGATACACATATACAAGAGATGTGTGCATGTATGGAAGATATGCGCATATGTGGAAGTTGTGCATATATGAGTATATGTGTATCTTATGTATATGTACATATCTTCCGTATATGTGTAGCTTCTGTATATGTGTATTTTTTGTATATGCGCAGCTTCCGTATATGCGCATATCTTCCATATATGTACAAATTTTGTATATGTGCATCTATTGTATATGTTCAACCTCTTGATATGCACATATATGGAAGAAGCACATAAATAGAATTTGTGCATATACAAAAAACATGTGCATATATGAAAGATTTGCATATACGAAAGTTACACAGCTTCTTCATATGCACAACTTCTGTATCACATATCTTTTGTATATGCATATGGTACCACCTGCCGCTGGAATCTAGAATCTTCTGTATATGCATATGTCGAAGCTACGCGTATACAGAAGCTATGCACATATATAGAAACTACGTGATGCAAGTCTAACCATTAATCTTGCACTTATAAATAAGCACATACCATAAAAAATTGGATTGAAACCCAATATCAAAACAGACATAAAATCTCAAATATAATTTATTAAAGGCATAAAATACTTACATGAGAACTTCTCATACTTCACTCCCACACCTACTTACACACCTCTACATACTTACATGCCTCATGGGCTTACCTAGATTTATACAAGTGGATTAGAACCTAGGTAGGTTCTAGATCCTAAACTAACTCCCAAAATATCTCTCATGATCCATAAAAGCTCTCATCTAATCCCTTATCCCTAAATAAGAGCTAACTAATCCAAAATTTTCTCAAACCTTCCAAAATACTCTCAAATCTTCTCCTATTTACAAGAATTATCATTTTCTCCTAAAACTATAGAAAAAATACATTAATTAATTAAATCCTAACTTTGTAAACCAACTCCCTTTGTAAACATTTGACCTAGGTTAGATGCATCTGCATCATTACGCACATACAGAAGTTGTGCATATACAAAAGTTGTGCATATACAAAAGTTATGCGCATATACAAAAGTTATGCGCATATACAAAAGATACGCATATACAGAAGATACATGTATACAGAATATGTTCGCATGTACGAAAGATATGTGCATATATGTGTATCTTTCGTATATGCATGACTTCTGTATATGTGTATCTTCCATATATGCGCAACTTCTGTATATGTGCAGAGGCGACAATGAATTATCATTTTCTCCTAAAAATATAGAAAAAATACATTAATTAATTAAATCCTAACTTTGTAAACCAACTCCCTTTGTAAACATTTGACCTAGGTTAGATGCATCTGCATCACTACGCATATACAGAAGTTGTGCATATACAAAAGTTACACATATATGGAAGTTACACATATAATGAAGATATGTGCATATACTAAAGTTGTGTATATACGAACGATATGCGCATATACGGAAGATATGTACATAAATAGAGGTTGTGCATATACGGAGGTTGAAGTTGAGAACAACTTCTACATATGCGCATATACATATGTGAAACTTCTGTATACGCGCATATCTTCTGTATATGTGCAACTTTCATATTTGCGCATATATTTTGTATATACACATATAGAAGTTGTGCATGAATGTTCATTAAATTAATTTGAATAGCTATCAATTCATATCCAATTAGGTGAATGAATGTCCTATTGAATTAATTTGAATTTAAAGAAAATATAGGGGAACTTCCATATTTGTGACATGTAGATGCAAACACTTATCTTGATGGAGGAAAGGTTGAACTCACCCAAATTCTTAAAGTTTGAACAACTCTCAATTGTATTCTATTAATATAGTTGGTGTTAATAGACATGTTATAAAAAATAAAAATAATTGGTCGTATTTGGTGCTTTTGCGTAAATATCATAGTCAAATAAATTATCCCTTATGCTTGATGGGCCCATTTTTTATATATTTATCAAAATAATTTGATATATCCCTAACTCTCTTGGATTTGTGGAGAAAGGAAGTCATAGGGGACAAATTCAAAAAGTGGTTAGATAGAGGAAACTTAAAATGACCTGCAATGATTCTATATCTCATAATATGGGGATCTAATGTGCTAGGAATGCTTACCTTTCTGAAAGTCAACGTATGTTAACATTTTAGTTTGCACCATATACAATTGATGCACATATACAAAAGTTTCACATATACAGAAGATATGAGTATATATGGAAGTTGTGCATATACATAAGATATACATATATATACGAAAGATACACATACACACATATATGCACAACTTCTGTATATGTGTATCTTTCGTATATGCACAGCTTCCGTATATGCGCAACTTCAATATATGCTCATATCTTTCATATAGAATCTATGACTCCCGTATATGAAATTTTTTCGTATATGCACAAGTTTTTATTGTACAACACCACATAGTACATGTACCTATACTCTCCTCCTTTAGGCCTTCCCATTGAAGCCTTTTTATACTTCTCCCAAAGTAGTTTTTGAGTTGGGAATTTGTTGGGAACAGTTGGGCCATGGGCACTAATAGGTAATCAACAGGTAAAACCTGTGATCTCCACCCGAAATTAAGGAGATTTAATTTTTTTAAGTGTTTTAAGACATATACGCAGGTTGGGTATACATAGACCTGCGTACACATGCGTTTAGCTCAGGGAAATGTCGTGTATAAGGAGTAAAACATTGTTTTTTAAGTATTTGGACCGAGTCTAGAAGGAGGGGTTGCCCTAGGCCATGAGTGCAGCATCACAAACATCAAGAGTGAGATTTGGAGCTATAACACTCATCATGGAATAGAATGTACAATGAAACAAATGGAAACAGAGATGGAAAAAAACATCAAAGAAAAGGAGCAAGTTACTAGAATGTCCATTGTCCCTTTACAAGCAGTGCCTCTTACAACAATTCCTATAGCTACATCTTCTACAACAAACACAGGGAATGTGGCATATTAGTTGGCAAGTGCAATGGATAATATGTCTCTCCAAACAGAAGAAATTAAAATATTGCAGGCCCAAGTTAATCTTCTACAAGACCAAAAGGCAAAGACTGAAACTTTCCATGCAACAGAGCTATAGAGAGCTCAAAACCATATAGAAGTATGGTGAAAATCCACAACCGAGTCCTCCATTGACCACACACTGGCTCAAGTTAAGGAAATCATATGGAATAATATAATTGAAGCCATGGATGAAATCTGACCATGTATCCAGATTGTATTTGAACAGAAAGAGTTGATTGGGAAAGCCAATCAGGCCATTTCCACCATCAACAATGAGTTGGGAGATATGCCTGCCACAACTAACAACATCATCAAGTTTCTCAATTCCAAAAATAGATATGAACTGGATGATTTGGGATTAGAGGATAGGATAGAGACAATATTGGAAGTGAAGAAATTTCTCACAAAGAATAATTTGATTGTGCAGCTTACAAAAAAATGTCACAGTTTGGAAGTAGTAGTCAATAGGTTTTTCACCAGAATAGAAGCATTAACAAAGAGTGGTCAGCGTTCTTTATTTGTAATTAATGAAAAACTAATGACCAGAGAAGATTATAAGAAGAATCTTACATACATTGCAAAGGATACTGCGAAGTCTTCCCACATTAAAGGTGTTATGATGGGGAGAGATTTTTTTGAAGCTATTAGTAACATTATGTTCATTCAGCATGAGATAAAGCATATTTTTGTGGTAAGGCCTACGTTTGCTAAATATACCGAGGTAGATGAGATCTAGCGCAAGGAAACAAAACTCATTGTCCCTAATGAAGAGCAGTGGGATAAACTATGTGAATTTCAAGATTAAAGAAAATATCAACCACGTCCAGCGCAGCACCCAAATCACGACAACTCAGCAACTATTCTCTACAACAATAGTGCTAGACCTCCAGATCACTTCACTGATTTCACCTTTTTTGGTTATATTAGTCAATTCAGTTATTTTGTAATCAATAATAGATTTCCATGTTAATGTGGCATTGATTGTAATATTTTTGGAAATTTTGTTTAAATACTTCATTCATTCAATGTATTGAGGGTCGATTCCTGATCATTGTAATTCTTCATATTCAGTATTGTACTTTTTCCACTCTGCTGGAGCGTTAATAGTACAAAGACTTTCACAGGATTCTTGTGCTACACTTTATTGGTGATGTTTTTCTTATTGTAATTGTTGTTTTCATTGTATTCTCTGCATGTTAATAATCGGAAATCTAATTGTAAAACAGCAAATGTGAAAAACAAGATTTGTTAATTGAACACCTTATTTGGATTGTTTTTACAATATGTATCTTTTTCTTCTGAAGTCTGATTGAAAAATTCTTAAACGCTTTTCAATCATTACTAAAACCACCTCTTCTCCATTTCATAATTCATTTTAAGGATCCAATAAATGTAACTAGCTTTCCATGTGATTATTCTCTTAAATATTTGATGCAATATCCAGCATATTTGACTCCATAGCCCAATGGAAAGTAAATAACTTGATGAGATCAACAAACTAAACCAATCAACCAAAGTCAAACAAACAATCAAGCATAATCATAACTAGCCTAAAATCGACTTAAAAGCCAAGTTAAATCATAAAAAGTGATCCCTCTCCGAAGTTGGCAGGGCTAGATCACAACTTCAAAAGTGGTTTGATGTTGTCCAATGCATTTACTCCAACAACCTTAAAAATACATAACGATAACAACACACATACAACCACACATATTGTACAACACCACACAATACATACACCTACATCAAATGTAAAACACAACACATACATTTATACCCTATGTACAACACCACACAGTACATGTACCTATACATGGCATACAACACAACACAATAAATTTACTACATAGAGTACAACACAACGAGTACGCATGTCACGATACCACAACTACACAATGCACATACATAGTAATGCATGCCTGCAAAAAAACATGTACGACATGCACACAATACCACATGTACATCAGTACCATATGTACAACATGTACACACTACCACCTGTACAAAGCACGACCTGCACAACATGTGCACAACATCACGTGTACACAAAACCACCTGCACAACGTATACACAACGTCACATGTACATTGTACCACCTATACAACGTGTATATAATGTTAGACATACACAAAACCACATGAACATGTAAACGACATGACATGTACACAACACCATATGTATGATATGTACACAACACCACTTGCACACAACACCGCATGTACAACATGTACACGACACCACATGCTCATAGCACCACTTGTACAATCATGCACACAAAACCATATGTACATAGCACCCCACATACAACACATACACAATTTTATATGTACACAGTAAAATATATGCAACATGCACACAACACTATATGTACAATCACTAAATATACAATATGCACAACATATACACAATAGTAGTATTGCACATCTAAAACCACATTGTATCTACCAAGCAACCTTGCTTCCAATGTCTCTATGCCATCCATGCTTATCCTAGCATTTTGCGGATCAAGTTGTTTTCATTCCGTTGATGTATCTCTCGACATTATCCTATCCATAACATAAACATAGGCATAGTCTAATCACATAATAGCAATTCATATCCACATGAAACTGACCTCAGAGATATGTCAAGCTACTCTTCCCACTTGATTCCTCATGAACTAGGAATATCTTCATGCCATTCACTTGCATAAGCAATCATTCCTCCACAAGAATGATCCCTATGACCCTGTCAGACAATGATATGCATACAAACACACACACACACACACACACACATATATAAACATCAACATAAAACAATCATGATCTTGTCAGACAACAACATACATACATACGTATATACATGCATATATATAAACATTAGCATAAACATGGTCACAACATAATTACCAAGTATCATAAGGTCAAGGTTAAGAGAACTCCCTTTATCCATGCACATCATGCACCACATTGAGAATAATCATTCTGAACATAGCCAAGAAATTAGTTGCCTCACATCCATTGACTTTACCTTTCATGTTAGCTTTCTCATGATTGTCCTGCCACCATCCATTTACACTAATGGACTGAACCAACTTAGCGGATTGTCATACTCTTACCTTTAGCTTCCCTTGCTCATGCACCGTGTTCATTCTTGTCTTACATTACCTGCTAGGTTTCATTCAGCTCTCTCTAAGCTCCACTAACTTTCCTCTTTCCCACCCAATTCCAAATAATCAAACATAAAAGGAAATAACAAAAAGCAAACAAGAGAGAACCATGAAAGCCAATAGCAATACAACATCACAAACAAAGTGTCAATTCCTTGCACTAAACGCAATCAAAACCCATAAATCAAGCTCAAACAAATCACAAAATACTGAATGCACAAAACTCCCAACGAATACCATTACTCAACCCCATGGCTTCCCAATGCCTCCAAGGGAAATTCAACTTGATCCTTCTTCAATATTTCATGGCAATCTCTTTTGCCACGCAATCCTCTGCATCATACTACCATAAACACACATCTATCAATGCATAAGTAAACATCACAATATTACAATTATCTTACCTTGTTGTGCCAAGCACGTTGCTTGCAACTAAACACATCCACGCCATCTCTCAAGGGACTCCAATCCTTTAACGAATCTAACCATAAATAGAACCAATTGTTATACTTGTCAAATACATATTTATGAATATAACACATATCTGATAGGTCCCTAGAATACTAGTGATTTCCCCATTACTATTGTAGTTGTATCCCTTATTAATATTGTTGTGCCCCTGTTGTCCCCATATTTTTATTATTGTGTCCCATAGAATCCCTGTATTGTTATTTTTGTGGCTTTATATTATTATTGTTAGGTCGGCTGGGTTAT
>APFE030382396.1:81871-139216 GCA_000404065.3 Pinus taeda | reverse complement strand
CCCATGGATAGCTTGATATTATGGCACTTTCCAGAGCAATTTATGGTTCCTCCACTTACAACCGTCACTTGACACTTTGGTGTTGGATATAGGAAGCAATTCAATTCCTTTGCTATCTTACAATGAATAAAATTATGGGTACTACCCAAATCAATCAACACTAATACATTTTTCTTCTTGATATGTCCTTCTATCTTTATAGTTTGAGGAGTGGTAATTTCGACCAATGCATTACAAGATATGGTCAAATTCATTTCTTCTTTCTCTGGTGTTGGTTCCTGGTGAGTATATTTTTCTTTTGATGTTTCTTGATACTTTTCTTCCTGATATTTCACTGCTTGAACCTTCTTCTTCTTGATATGTCCTTCTATCTTGAGAGTTTCAGGATTGGTAATTCCTGCCATTGCAGTACAAGATATGGTCAGATTTCATTTCTTCTTTCTCTAGGGTTGGTTCCCAATGTATATCCTCTTCTTTTGACGTTTCTTGATCCTTTTCGTCACTAGGAGGTCTTTCTTGTAGTAGCTTTGTCCCACCTTCCTTCAAACCTTCCATGTCTTTCTTCAAATCTTCCATGCCTTTCTTCCAATATGCTTTCATACCATCAATATCAACTTCCATGGCATAGATAAAACTATTTATATTTTGCTTCTATAGAAAATCATTTACCCTTATATTCAATTTTCGAAAGTCCTCAATGTACTATGCCAGTGAACCCTTTTGTTTGAGATTTATCAATTGGCTAAAGGTGTTTCTCTTTGTATCCTCATAATGTGCTATCATTTCCTTCATGAAAATTGACCACGTGACAAGTGGTTTACAAGAACAAAGCCCTTTATACCACAAAACTTGATTCTGTTCTAAATAATTATATGCAATACGTACCTTTTGTAACAATGGTACACCATGTAGATCAAAATATTTCTCCATCTGTAGTATCCAATGTACCGGATCCTTGCCATCAAACTTCTTCATCTCCCTTTTTCCTGATTTTAGGAGCTCGATCTTGAACAACTGTAACTCTGTAATTTCAGATCTTTAAGTTCTAAAATTTCCACCTATAATAGTCCTCTGAGTCTTTCTAACTCTGCAAGTCTGATCGCAATTGGATTCCCGAAGAAATATTTATTCTCAATCTCCCGTGATGACCTAATTATAGACTACTTTAGTAGAGTGAACTTTTATGACATGTCACGTGTCATTGTTTCAACCTTATTTTCTGAAAATTATACCCAAACAAAATACAGTCTGTCCTCTTTTTGTAACTTCTTACGAAATTTCAATCTGATTCTCAGAGAGAAAGTTATGGCATTTTTCCCAAGGTCACCTGTTTAGGATGTAATCCGGGAGTCTGCAAAAACCCTAACTTTCTCAGATCATATATCCGAAAATATAGCGTGACAAGATCTAAAATTCAAACCCAAGGTTCATACTGATTTCTTCTTAAATGGGTTTTGGTTTTAGCTTCTGAAACTTTGTAGCAAAAATGTTATAGCGAAAATTCCATGATGACCTGTTTTAGATGAAATTATGGAGCTTGCAAAAACTCTAACTTCCTCAGATCATATCTCTGAAAATATAGCAAGACAAGATCTGAAATTTAGATCTGAGGTTCAGCGAGATTTCGTCTCAAATGGGTCTTTTTTTTAGTTTTTGAAACATCGCAGAATAAAGTTATAGCGAAAATTCCATGATGACCTGCTTGGAGCAGCGAAACCCTAGAATCCAAAGCTATGATACCAAATGTTATGAAACCAGCTCACAAAAAGATAGAAAATAAAGGTAAACACCTTATAATTCAGCCTCTTCGAGGGGAAAACCTCCTTTACACTACACAAATGAACAATTTTTGGATGATACAAATGACAAGACCTCATTTCTATATATAGGAGTCTAAGGGGCCATAATATAATCAAAGCTGACATGACAATAATAATGTAAGGGCACAATAATAACAATAGTGGGCTTCTATGGGGCACAATAATAACAATATGGGGACTACATGGGCACAACAATATAATAAGGGGTTGTACTAATAACAATAAGGGGTTACACTAGTAGTATAGGGACCTAACATAAAACAATAAAGTTAACATAGGTTTGCCTTTGTCCTTTTTAGATCTTTGTCCCATTAATATTGGTCTTAATAGATTAATTGTTTTATGGTGGCCTTGAGTGGTCACTCCCATTAGTTGCATGTTTTTTAGTTTCCTTTTAGTGGCATTTATTTGGCTTGATAACATGTTATGTAATTTATGAAAAATTGTTATTGCACATATTATTGTTAAATATTAATATTAAATATGCTGGTTTTGAGCATGGTTTAGCAAAAAGTTCCAAAAAGGTTTATAGATAGTCTTTTATAATGTAATGATTCATTGCTTGATGAAATTGTTGTGGATATTTTTTTTAGTATATTAACTTGTATGTGATAAAGTCAAAAGTCACCTCTTTTTGAGATTTTCATTGGTCAATTTCCCTTAAGGCCATCAAGTTCACTATATGGTCTTGGGTTAAGGAAATATATGAGTCACAAAGTGGCATTGTCCAAGCACTTAAATCTTGAAACATGTTTCTTTTATTCATGTTATACTTCCTTTGTGTGTAAATTCTCCATGAAAATAGTTTCATGGAACATGAGGGCCCTCAAAAGTAAAGGAAAACAAATCTTCCTAAAATAAAAATGGTACGCAAAGCACCCATCAATAATGTTAATACAAGAACAAAAATATTAAGTGAGATTCTACCTCATATAATTAGCAAATGGGGGAGGAATTTTCAAGTAGTAGTTATTGATGCTTAGAGATACTTGGGTGGAATGGCTATTATTTAGAATGACCAGGATGGTGGGCTCCAATATTGCAGCAATAATGCTGCAACTCCTAGGACTCCCTTCTTTACTTTTATCAACCCGGTAGTTTGTAACAAACTTGGAAGTGACGGTGCTATATGCACAAGTACTAGCTCTTGCCGCAGCTGTCACTTGGTCAGCTGGCACAAGTCCGCTAGGGGCTCAAGCCAACTTCTATGAGCTCTGAGAAGAAGCTTGTTAACTGATGGATGGAAGCTAGTCTCGAAGGAAGCTAATCTATTTGCAAAAAGAGATTGAAAAACTGAAGGAGAGCGCAAACCCTAGCAAACCCTAATTCTACCAGCTAGTCCTACTGACGCAAAGAAGAGAATGCAAACTACTAAAAGAGATGCCATTACTTCTATGAATGTAAAATACATGTGTCTAGACTACCTCTATCTGGAGAAAACATATTTTTGTATTTTTTATTAAGTCGTCAGTTCCATCATGCATATGCTTTCACTGTTCTTGACTGTGCAGGGGTGGATTAATGAGGATAAATGCTTGGAAGAGGTCAGGAAGGTTCAGAGAGGTCTAAGGAGTCCCTAACACCCTTCCAGAGAGTTTTTCAAAGTTTGGCTATCAAGAAACCTCATTTGTGAGCTTCTACAGGAAGTCTGCAGGGGTTCTACAGGATGTTCAGGAATTTCTATAGGATGTTCAGAAATTTCTACAGGATGTTTAAAAATGGGATGTTGGAGGATGGGTGAGTGAGGGAAGATGCAGGAATGGATATGGAGGTAGGATAGGGGTCTGAAGTGGCCCAGGGACTGGTGGATGGAGTGATGAGAAGGTGTAGATGGTTGAATTGGCTCAAAGAAGGCTGAAACAATGGTTGCACAAAAAGGGTAGGGTTACATGGACAAGAGGACAAATGTGAGATGAGGAACCTAGTTAGGAGATGGAACAGATGGCTCTGATGAAGCTTGGGTGGATGAAAGAGTGGTAGAGATGCTCTGCACTGTTTACTTTCAACTGAACCAATAAAGACTTGCAAGTAATCAAAGTCCTAGCTAATCTAATCTAGCTAACAATAAAGTGGATGAACAGCAGCTTTATTTGAAAGATAACCATATATATCAACTATGCAATGAGACATTCCAGAGATCTGAACACATAACCAACTTCTGCAAATGAAAACAGCACACTAACGATTGCATGGCAAAGCAAACTAGTGTTTTTGTTTGGGACAGCACGGTTACTTCAATTCCAGCCCCTGATCCAATGAGGAAGAGGTGAAACCAAAAGTGTTTGTGGGCCCTTTTTTGGAGCTTTTTCCTGTTATTATCCTACCAACCTATTCTAAACACCTGAAGCAATTCTAACCATAAACAGTGACCTAGTTAATCAACACAACTTAATCTGCCTAACAGAAATATGTTGCAAATGCATAAAAGGAAAAACAATGATGCATAAAGGAAAGATAACAGTACATAAAGGAGGCCCTAGGCTCTCAGGTTGGGCCCAACCCTGAGAGCTACGGCTCCTATAGAGAACTCAGAGTTGATATAAAATAGGACTGCTTATCATTATCAAAAAATAGTCATCAGTGAAAAGTTATGCCAAAATGGCTACAAGAAAACGAGCTGAAGGTGACAGCACTGTAGTGCAAAAAAATGAAATGGTTTCAAAAGTCCCTTACAAAGGCTGAGGCCTTCTCATTTATACACCACGAGGGCCCTAGCAGGCCTCCTAAATCTAAGGGACTCGGCTGTCCAAACCGTTAGTAGACAGTCCCTTTTCCAAAATCTGCTTGGCTGCCTTCAAGATCCGTTTTTTGTGGCCTGTGAGCTCGGAGTTGGGGGTGGAGATCCCGAGGAAGGGCTATTTAATGTCATAGACAACCCCCCTACGAATCCTCACCTCAAGCTTAGCTGTCACCTAGCCCATGATTGCTCGGTTTTGCTCCAACATGTGTCAAAAAACCTGAAATAAGCACGTGTTAACCACCTAGGAAGAGTGACCACCCTTATTCGTACAAATGACATAAACATACTAAAAAATAATGCATAATCTATGAAAAATGGAGGATTGAACAAGGACTGAACAACGATAATTAAGCAAAATGAGCCCAATAAGTTACCCAATTTGGGGCTCATCACAGGACATCAAGGTTACCAATACATTTATCTCTTTTCGCATTATGACAATACAATTTTAGTTAGTTCACATCGAGGACTACTACCATGTATCCAATGTCTATGACTCCAATATCACAAATGGAAAACCTCTATTTCTCGATTCTATTGCTAGCACAAGTAAAATTCATACTCCCCATCTCCATGGATTATTGGGAGTGACTTCAATATTATCGAGTCTCTCGAGGAAAAGAAAGGACAAATCACAATGTTTACCAAGAGATTTTGTAAGCTATACCATCAAATCCCTAAAGTAGTCTCCATTTATGTTCTCTAGAAATGAGTCTCCAACCCACACATGTGGATCAATGAGATGTAATACATGTGTGTGTGGTGACTAAATTAATACACTATTCTAATAACTCTACAAACTTAAGTATTTCACTCCATCATATAAATTGTCCGTAGTCTGACATAAGTAAACCAAGAGTAGACATGAAACCCTTAAGAAACAAGCATTCCCTATATCCTCAATTAGGTGCTTAAATGATGAAGTGAAAATGCAAGGGGAAAAGAGGACTTCATGATTTAACCATCACAAACATGTTATCAAGTGTGACTAGGAGTGTATATATTCATATGTTTTCCAAAGAGGGATTGAATACATGAGTTACCACTCATTGGGCCTTATTTTTCTTTATTTTTCTTTTTCATATATAGAGGACTTAGGGAATGAGGTTTTCATAAGTTTGGCACAACTCATAGATATAACATTTACATGAATTTTCACTTCAACCTTAGAGTTTAGACTTAGATACATCAATCTAGTGTATCTTTAATGATCTTAGCTTTCATTTTTTTATTTTATTTCATCACAAATGAAAAAAGGGGAAATATTTTTTCACAAATCATGTGATGAAAACGAATTAATGATGTTATTCTCTATGAAAAGGATGGGTATTCTTGAGAAACGTGTATGCTTGTGGATGTCTTCTCCCTAGTTGAGAGGGAGTGAGGGTGGACACCATATTCTCCATGTGTCATGCACTATGGCCAGGACTAACAACCGTAAGCCTATTAAAGACACAAGTAGGGAGAATGGTGGATTGGATAAACATCTCAGACCCACGGGGGCTTTACTAGGAGAGCAATACCATACCACATGGGTTCATATTGGGGGATATTTATTGAGGAAAAAATGACATAATATATTGGGGGATATATAGGGGGTAGAAGGTTTTTATATTGGAAGGTATAAAAGATGGAGCCCAAATTTAATGGAAAAATATAAAGGGGTATAAAAAATGTTAATGAAAAAATAGATATCTACAATATCTAATGAAAGTAGGGGTTTTTTAAATGGGAAGGTGTATTGGGTTTATATTGGTAGGGGGTTAAATAATGTGATTTTTAGAGGTATTTTCCAATATGCAGTCAAATTAAGGGTATTGTTTAATATGCCACGAACAGACATGATATGTCATAGGTTCATTGAGTGAAGCCCCCGTGCTCGGACTAATATTCTCTGAGAATTTCCACTTTGATTAGGACTAACCGCAATAAGTTAATTATAGTAATCAAAGATAAGAATAGTCATGAGGATCGACATTTCCTAGTGTCAAGTATTATGATAATGGATTAGTAAATGGTCATGTGAGGACATACCTAGTGAACATCCTGGTGGGGTAAGTGCCTAAAGAGGTAGCGATGTCCAAATTTATGCCTCCCAACATTATGTTATGATCTAATGGAGAGATATAACTTGTTAGTCAAGGCCTTGCTATCTTGACAATTTTGGCTATGATGATGTAAATCATCATTGATGCTTATCAATCTAGATCCTTTCTTATATGAATATTTCAACTTGAGAGTACTTTGTTGTGTCATTATGAATACCACCCTGGTTTAGAGGGAGTGTTGAAAAATGTAACTAGTATCGGCCTTCATAATGCAGTAAAATGTATTTTTTATCATTGATATTTATTATTATATTCATTATTATTATTTAATTTTGGTCAAAGCATGTTCTTCATGCATATAGAGTCAAAAAGAAATGTATTTGAGTCAAGTTCCATTTAGACTTTTGAAATAAAAATAAAATTATTTTTTATTTTGAGTCAAGGAATCAACACAAGACCAAGTCGAACTGAGAGGTGGCTATTTGACCCTCTTAGATAGGTAAATATATCAGTCAACTCGATCACTTGGAAGAACAATCACTTATCATCACAAAACATCGTTTCTTGTGCCAAACAAGAATAAAAGACAACCGAAATTAAAGGAGAGATAAACTACGATTTTTTCAACTTGTTTTTGTGCACACATGCGAAGGTTATGTGACTTCTCTAAGAAAATTACAGGTCTAAACTTCATCCTTCACTGCAGTCCAAAAATTCTGTGATTTGACCATATTTTAGAGTGTTTGATCAATGATGACTTTCGTTGACTTTGACTTGGTTGGAGGAGGGTTGACTTGGATATTTTTGGAAATCTTGGTCTTGGCCTTGGGTTTTGTATATCTAGTTTTTATCTAATTTTATAAGAGAAGGATTTTTGGGTTTCCCCCCTTATGGCATTTTTCCCTGGCTTGAAGCATAATTCTTGGTGTTCTTTCTTTCCTTGTGATCTTTATGTTTTTCATTTTTGTGTAATTACTTGACGAAGAAGAAAATCTAAGTAATAAGAAGCCAAGAAGCATTCACAAGTAATTATCAAGTTACGATACATCAATCATTTTCTTCTAACACTTAGTTTCTCAACATGAAGTAGGGTAATAGGTCTTATGAAATCCAACTTATGATCTATGATGGGAAAATAGTCTCTCTGAAGAAATATATCCCATTGAGGGGGTTAAGAAGAGGTATGAGGCATCACCAATTTTATAGTTGAAGAAGTTTGAATCTTGGTTTGTCAATTTTGTCCCTATGTAGGAAAGAAAACATGGAAGGAGGTGATCTCCTTGGAAGATTTCAAAAGGGGAAGGCCACATGAGGCCTTATATAAAGATATGAATCCAAGGAACTCTCTCATAAATAGAATTAGAGATGTATTGAAAGAAAGTAAAAAATGATCCATCCAAATCTTGATAAAGACAATAAAACATCCCTTGAATCTCATAATAAATGGGGCATCTACAGATGAGGTGACCCTCTAACTCTATCTCATGTATATGGAAAATCTAATAGCTATTATTTAGAAGAGGAAAATATCCCAAGAGAGATAGAAAATGTAAAAATTCCAATAGTAATACGTATGCAGAAGATGATCTTGAAACTAGTGAGTTCATGAATCCATCGTTGTAAGGCCATTGGCATCATCATAATCATTGTCTTCATCTTAATTATCATAATCATCATCATTATTGTCATCATTGCATTATCGTCATAATCACCATTCATGTCATCATCATCATCTTCATCATCATTATGGACATTATCGTCAATTATTCATAATTATAGGTGTCGTAAGAAATATCATCAACCCAAAAAATGTTATGAGTGCTAGAAAAGGGTTGTTAGGACACATGATATATGCAAGAGAAATAACAAATCTACTTTTGAGAGATGATCAATGATCATCATAATCACTACCATTATCATCGTTATTATCATTTTCATCATCCTTATCATCATCATTAATGTAATTTCTATCATCATTGTTGTCATCGTCGTCATGGACATTATCATCATTGGCATCGTCATCATCATTCATGCCATTATTGTTTTTTATGATTAACTATATGAAAATAATGATAATAATGATTAGATGATGATGACTTGGAAGGCGATGCCAAAGATAATGATTATGATTATGACCATGACAACATTTAAAAATTGGGAAGGTTGGCCAAGGTCATTAGCATCGTCATCATCACAATCATTGTCATCATCATCATCATTGTCATTGTAACCACCATCATCTTTATCATCATTGTCATTATCATCATAATCACAATTCTTGTCATCATCATCTTCTTCATTATCATCATCGTCATAATTATTGACGTTATCATCAATTGTTCATAATTTTCAATGTCATTAGAAATATCGTCGATGTAGAAAATATGATGAGTGTTGGAAAAGGGATGAAAAAGTGAAAAAAAATGGGGGCAACAATAGACATAAAATTGGATGAAAATTGGATGCAACATAAGTAGATGCAAAACAAGATAGAAAAATTTACACAAAAGTGGATGAAAAAGTAGATGCAATAGCTTATGCAAACTTGGACACAAAATAGGATGCAAACATAGATGCAAAAGTGGAAGCAAACATGGGTGCAATAGTAGGCATAATACTTAGCACGAATTGTGGTGAAACAAATGTGGATGCAACAACAAACACAAAAAATGACACAAACTTGGATGCAAAATGGAGGCAAACATGGATGGAAAAAGGTATGTAAACATGGGTGCAACAGTGGACACAAAATTAGATGCAAAAGTAAACGCATCAGAAGTAGATGTAAAAGTAGATGCAAAAAACAAAAACAATATTATATGCAAACTTGGACATAACAAGGATGCAAAAGTGGAAGAAAATGTGGGTTGCAATGGTAGGCACAAGATATGGCACAAATTGTGGCACAACAAAAGTGGATGCAAAAGTGGATGTAACAACAGACACAAAAAAAGATGCAAACTTATATGCAAGACAAGATGCAATAAGGGATGTAAAAGTGGATACAAACATGGGTGCAATAGGAGAAACAAAATTGGATGCAAAATATAGATGCAATGGAATTAGATGCAAAATAAGATACAAAATGAGACACAAAACATAATGCATAAACCCAAAACAAAAGTGATGCAAACAGAGATGCAATATTTGATGCAAATATCGGATGCAAAAGAGGATGTGAACATGGATGCAAAATTGGAAGAAAATGTGGGTACAATAGTAAGTGAAAAACATGACACAAATTGTGGCACAACAAAAGTGGATGTAATGATAGATGCAAAAAGGGATGAAAAAGTGGATGTAAACATGGGTGCAACAATGGATGCAAAATAGGATGCAAAAGTTGATGCAACAAAATTCGATGCAAAAGTAGATGCAAAATGAGACACAAAACTCGATGCAAATCATGACGCAAAAGTGGATACAAAAAGGGATGAAAAAATAGATGTAAAAGTTGATGAAAACCTAGATGTATATGAGGATGCAATCGTGGATGCAAAATTAGAAGCAAAAATGGGTGCAAAATGAGGTGCCAAACTAGGTGCAAGTTATGGCACAAGAAAATTGGATGCAATAGTGGACACAATAATAGATGCAAAAGAGGATGTAAATATGGATGAAAAACAAGATGCAAAAGTGGATCCAACAAAAGTAGATGCAAAACTAGACACAAACCTTGGTGCAAAGGGGATGCAAAAAATGATTTAAAAAGGGATGCAAGAGATGATGCAAGTGTAGGCACAAAAAGTGGATGCAACAGAAGATGCAAAAGTAGGTGAAACAAAATTAGGTGCTAAACTTGATGCAAAACATGGTGCAAAGGATGGCACAAAACTTGGCATAAAACCTGGCGTAAAACCTGGTGCAAAATCTATTACAATACCTTGTGCTAAAATTCGTGTAAGACTTGGTGCAAAACTCGGTGAAAATCTTGCATCAAGTTTTACACCATATTTGATAAGTGAACACAAATAGCACAAAAAATGGGCTCTAGAGCAAAAAAGGAAGCAAAAATGGACACTAATCATATGGTTTTGTTGTAGTGTATGCATTGTCACGTCACCCAATCGTTAGTTATATAAACACATCAACTATTACCTTGTCAAGCTAATACCAAGCGTGTTGCCCTGCAACTACTCACACATGTCAGTCTCACTTTCCAAAGATCAAAACATAATGGATATTAATTTGAAATTAACCTTTACCAATTCTAACGTCCATGTCATACTCAACAATCAACTCACATTCACCAGTGATAATACATCATTCTACAACTATCACCTACTTACACTCAAGTAAATATCAATTGTCTCAACACATATGTGTTAGTACATTCATCTTAAAACAAAATCATTCCTTCATGCAATATTACAAACACCTACTCATATCATGCAATTAATCAAACATCCAAAAAAACTATAAACCTACCATGTTAGATAAATCAACTAGAAAAAATAATAGACATCAAACACTCAAACACCAAATAGGAGACATAAAAAAACTCATACCTCAATGTATCTTAGGGGAGGCTATCTTTTCTACATAATCAATCTAGATTAGAATGATATAACTTCACAACATATCAACTCAAACATAAATAAGGTCATGATATCCATGATAATAACTAGGTAATGTGTTGACATCATAAGCTCATAGACAATTGTCATTCATGCCTAACAATCACATATGCACAGTCAATCTAGATTAGTACAACACCATATCACAAATATGTCAATTCATACCTAAATACCATAGCCATAACCATAAGTACAGGCCAATCCATATTAACATGATACATATAACATCAAGATCATCAATGCAATGAACATAACCATCATGCATATGACCATAATGCATACAACAACATGATACTATCATTCATGACTATATGACATATGTGCATATGACTACACTAATCAACTAGCATGTATCATACATGTAACCATAACAACAATAAATTGACAAGTATATAAGTAACCCTAATTCTTATAACAACCATTAACTACATACCTACATTCCCACCATACAAACCTATATGACGATCTACTCTTACCCCGAAGTCTAGTGTTGTCATCTCGCTCTACTAATCTAAATCTCCTGCTCTATCTCGGCCAACACATAAGCATCATAAAAACCAACAACATCATGATGACCTAAAATGCATACAATGACCTCACAATGCATGTCTAACCTACCATACATGCATAACCATAACCATGACAATGCATGAATAACAACATATAGACACCAACATGCATAACAAATGCATATACAACCATACACTCATGAAAACACATCCCACAAAAACATCATCAACCTTCACATGGCAACATCATTATAACCACGATCAACACCATGAAAATGAAACAAGCACAAGGACTACAAGCATAAGGAACACATATGTAACCAGCATGAATGCATGAACAACACATATACTATCTAGTCCAAGGGGTGAACCATGCTTTGATACCACTCTGTAACACCCTCATCCCACATCTACCCAAGTAACTAGCCAACTTGCGTAAATATGTGATGAGAGACCACTATAATTGGATTCAACCGCCTAGGTGACTTTAAGGAAGTGGAATTGACAAAAACACATCACACAGACCTTCCACATTAGCAATAGAACTCCCATGAGCCATTCTAACCACTCAAGTAACCAACCCTGAGACCAGCTGAAGTTTTAGACTATTAAACCCCTGAATGCTCCATTGGTATGGACAAGCATGGGTCTAGGAGGCTCCAGACGCTCCCACAGCATGGGTATGCATAAGTCTCGGGAATTTTCTCCTCATACCTGTACCTACAACTCTGGGAATTGTGCCACTTTTTCAGGTCTAGAGCTGAGGTCACTGCACAAAACTCAATGACACTTTCATAAATGAATGTACACAACATAACAATGATGCATTTGCAAAAACAATGACAAGGTCTAGACTGGAACCCTACTAGCCATGATAGGAATTTCTTCAAACATGTCATAGATATGTAATCTATAGGTCTAAACAACAACGCTGAGCATAGGGGTATCATACTTATATGATAATCATGAAGAATCATTGTTCCCTTATATCATTAGTTGCATTATCATCGGTTAGGTCATAGATACATTGTTCATTCATTTAAAAATCAAAACATGAGGAGAGCCATACATCTTCATTTTCATAATACATGCTTATAACCATCATAATAACAAAAAGATACCAATGATACATCAGCCATAAAATGCACATATAAACTAGTACATTTACGCATAATATACCAAGGAAAGAACCTCTTATTAATGAATGCAAAACCCAACCCGATATGGGACTACCACATTCCACCCAACCATAGATTGGCTGAGCCAAATCTCTCTTCGACCAATAAACCTCGTGCCATATTCCAAGCATTAATGTGGGACTTGAACCAGAATAACCAACCAGGGAATCTCGAGGCCAAACCACCTCACCCTCATCAATAGAAACCAGGATTTACCGTAATCCACCCCAGATCACTAGGACAACACAATAAACATGTAATAACAGGCTTTACCATGATCTCCACCACATGACTAGGCCAAGAAAAGCATGGATGTCACTGGATTTCTCCAACTACACCATGAGGAATTTTCCTGTCTCCTAGTCTCTTAGGATTTACCAAAATCCATAGTCTGATCTAGTGATCACTAGGACGTAAACCGAAACTCCATCCTCTAGGATTTACCGTATATCCCACCATTCACCAGCAAGGATTACTAGGCCTAATCAAGGGAAAACACCTCTAGGCTTTACCGTATATCTTGACATTAACAAGTCGAGGATTCCTAGGCCCGTCAAGGCACACAATACCTGGCTTTACCACAACCCATAGTTTGGTTCAAGGGTTACTAGGCCAATGGCTTTATCACAATCCACAGTCTGGTTCAGGGATCACTAGGCCATGTGTTCTTTCTTTCAGCGATCCACCTCACTTAACTTTGAATCCATCTGGAAATCCAGCTCAACCAAAATATGAAAACCCCATCACACCATGGCTATTCGAAAAATAGCAAGGCTAGGCTGAAAACAATGTCACACCTAGAAAAACCCATGCCATAACAACAAAGAACAACATGCAATACCATGCATGCCAAATCTAGCAAGGAAACACACATGCAAATTGATACCTGTAAAGAATCATGTTGTAGCTTCTTGATCCTTCTCTTCCTTTCTTTCTCCTTCCTTAGTCTTGCCTTTTTTTCCTTTCTTGATACAATGCCAAAGTGCTCCAAGAAAACTCTAAATGTCCAAGAGTGAGAGAGAGAGAATAATGAGAGAGCTCCAAAACTAAACTGACAAAATTCCATGAACTGATCCTCATAAGGTTTCTTATAAATGAGGCCTCTATTTTCTTCAATTTCCATTATTTTCCTTCATTTTCCTCCTCACATGCAACCTGTGACCTTCCACATTTCTTTTCTCCTATTTTGCATTATTTTCATAAATAAATTCCAATTAATTCCACTTTGCCTTCCCAATGCCTTAGCCATTGCCTTCGCCAATTTCCTTAGCCATAATAAATCTAATGAACACCCACACTAGGATTTCTTGCCCAACATTAAGCTTGGAATAAATTTCCCATGAGCATGGTCTTATATATTTTTACATGGATGTGTTGTTGCATTCATGCTAGGAAAAAGAATATAAATAATAAGTACCACTATATCAGAAGCATGGTATGATATGTGGTCATGGAGCTGCACTATATACCTATTGATGAAAATGTAGTAGATATTATAACTAAATCATTACCAAACAAGTAGCTTGAGTATTTGAGACAAGCATGTGTCAGTACACATGTCTTCCTGATTGAGAGGGAGTGAGGTTGGATAGTTCTTTTTTGTATGGGTCATGTACTAGAATGCAAATAATAGTTGTAAGTCTTATTTAAGGCCATAAAAAAAGGATGGAGTCTGGTGGATTGGATAAGAATATAAGATTGGGACTTCTTATGGAATATATAATCTAGGAAAAGAAATTGTTGACTGATACTCTTTGAGGACGAGGTAGGGAATCCAAGGTAAGAGTAGTCAAAGAGGACCAATATTCTTTGAGGATTCAGGATTGGAAATCCAATATAAGAATAGTCCTACAAGGACATTCCCGATCAACATCTAGATGGGGTATGTGCCATAGAGGTATTATGGTAGCTCATGTAAAGCCTCCTAGCATAATGATCTCAAATAAATATGAGCTTGTCTATTTAAGGCCTTCAAGGACAATGGTGGAAATAATGTAGATTCCCGGAAAAGATGGTGTGGAGCGATAAAAGGTGTCTTTTAAACTCCTAATTACCTCACATTAATTGTCAACCCAGGGACGACTTTTTATTTCAAGAGTGTACTCAGTCTGAGATGGCTATTTACTTAAGAGTAATGTTTTGCAGTATAGCATTCATAAAATACAAGGGTAGACGAATGCTAAACTATGACTAAATTGCTTCAAAAGGATAAAATCACACAAGGCAGCTTATCAGTCAAGGGTGCGGAAGCGATAACCCATCCCTCTAGAAACTGATGGAAAGGAAATTAGAGCATGGACCATAGGTCTGGGAACTAGGCAGCGACTGTTGAGGCTCACTACAGCCTTAGACCTTCTCTCACACCAAAGTAGCAAATGCAAGTAAATAGAACGGCAGAAGGTAAAATGAAACAGCAAAAAGGAAATGGAACAACAAGTCTAAAATGGAACGGCCGTAAATGGAACAGCAAGTCTAAAATGGAACTGAATAGCAAAACTAAGTAATTAGAAAGACACAACAAACTATAAATGTAATTGAATCAGCAACCTTAATCCAGCAGCATGAACATTAATCGCAGTTATTGAAGCAATTACAATCGCAGTTATATTTGAATAGTAACTTAATTGAACAGCCATGGCAATTATAAATAAGCACCAATTAAATGGACCATGGTTCTTAATTAGACGGCGCAGTATTAGATCAGAATTATCAGCAGTACATTTCAAGTTATAATTAATAATTCTATCACTCACGCAATCCAATTATGATTTCAATATAACAAAGCAATTCTGCGAAATGTTCATAAACAAAATATCGTTGAACAAAACAATGAAAAGGAAAACAAACCATCACACGGCAGCAGTTGTAAAGATATGATACATAGCAGCAGCAACATACTCCACCAGAGGCTAGGCCCTTAGCCGCCAGCAGACGCTGCTGGGTTACCTCAGAAGGAAAAGAGTGAACAGGAACGTCCAAATTATGTATTAATCATTAAATGGTGAAATCATTACAATAGTTGAAGCTTTGAGACTTACAGCATAAAACAATCCTTTCTTCCTCCTATCCTATCATGAATCCTTGCTTCTGAATCTCTAATTCAAATCATCAATTCTCCATCATTCGAATCCCCAAAGTCATCCTGAAGTCCTCTCCCGAAGCCATCCCCATCTCTGATCTCTGTTTTCATTTAAATAGAGAGATCAGAGAGAAGTTACAACAAAAGATAAGTACAACATGATTTCTTTTACAAAATTGGATTGATTCTAACCAATTGATCAACAAGAAAATATATTTCCATTTATCTTCCAACAAGAGCAAGGTGAATTTGGGTTTGCAGCTGAGATTTGGAGGACGGACGCAACAACAAATCTGAGAAAATCATGCTCAAAGAACCCTACGTTTCTCTCTGTACAAGCCGAATTTGGGCAAATAATTCATCACCAAAGTTAATTGGGCCCGTTCTGAACAAAACCCATGTTCCGGATTTTCCAAATTCGTCTTCATTTGCTCATAATCTCAACCGCAAAACTGTCACTCCTTATTCCAGCAAATTTCTGAGTTGGCACTTTTTAGAAATCAAATCTTCAATCTGGAAGTTACCTTGGAGGCTAAAAATGGTGAATAAGGTTATAACCAACTTAATAGAACTATCATTGATAAAATAATTCATAATCATCAATTTATTAGAAATAAAGGAGAATAAATAATATAAGAAGCATAAATCATCATAAAATGGATTTATATAAAAATTAATAACAAATGATATGATGAAGAATAGTGGAAATGGGTGGGTAAGTGTTCAAAAGTGATAATAATAATGGCATATTAACGGCCCAACATACCCCCACACTCAATATGTTGCATGTCCTCATGCAACGAAAACTGAATATATTGCATGTCTTCATGCAACCCAAAGACAAAAACCGATGTGTTAACCAAGCAATAAAAAAATATGTTCATGTCGGCTCATGAAATGGATAGAACAAATGAATTCTTCCTCACTTAATGAATATTCAATTTTAGGAATCTTTGATGAAGGCATAACAATGAAGTTGCAGCAAAATATGATATAAATGACAACAACCTTCATTAACCATTTTCCCAAAAAGTACAACCCAGCTTTTGTTGAAATGTGGCAAGTACATTTATAATATATGAATGCCTTTATGATCCAAAAATCAGATCGTTGTAATGCACGGATCATGAGATATAAACAAAATGGTTGTAGGTGAGAGTGCATGATTTCCGAAATTTTATGAACCAATTTAACTGGAAATGATCTGGGTTTGTATGTTTTAATAGTATGTCTGTGTTTCCTAGAGATCACAAGAATTGAGTTTATAGTTTTAAAAATATTATGGAAATCAATTTCTACACTAAAATTGTATGCCTTAAATGAGAAAGAAAATAGAAAACATCCATCATGCGTAGCAATTCCTCCCCCGCTCTGAAAAATTAGCATGCCCTCATGCGATGCTAGAAAACAAATAGAGGTGGTTGCTACTATCTGTTGAAGTTTATGCTTTGTGTAAAACAACATGGAATAAGGGAGGTGTTGAGAATGAATAAGAATATAAATGGATGATAAAGAATATGAATGACGTGGTCATAAGAAAGAAATGAAGGAACACTCCCCCACACTCGGAAATGATATGCTGCTAAAAAAAAAAAAGGAAGTGGTAAAGATGGGAAATGAAGGATGATAAAGAATGTGCAAAATGGATTTTCATTAAATTCTCCTAAATTCGTAATAAATTAGAAAATTATGCTATTTTACCTCAAGTTTTACCTCCAAGAGAAAAATGTGGAATAACATATATGTATTGACAGTTGTTGAAGCTGATGTAGGCAAAGTTGGTGCTGAAGGTGATGCAAAAGGTGGAATCCAGGTAAGCACATAATGTCTGAAGAATGGTTCATGTTCGCAAGTTGCTTGAGCCGCTTTTGTTAGTTGCAATAGGGTGGTCATGCGACGAATAGAATTCTGCCCATACTTGTTGTTCTCCTGTAAACAAAACATTATTTTGCATACAATGTTTTTGAATCCATAGTGTTAGCTTTGAATAGCAACAGATAAGATGCATGCAAAATTTCAATTAGAAAAACTTATGTATACATGCAATACTAATATGTTTTCAAATCAACAAGGTATGGCAAAGTGCAGTAATCATCTCGCATGCAATCCCATAATGCATACATTCCCTCCTCCAATTGGAAAAATGGGTTCCATAACCATAAAGCATATGAAAGGGGTGGTGCTGACGGCAAGGCAATGGAATGAACAATATATCAGTAAATGAAGCAGAGTACACTTATCAATGATAGGACGATGAAAGTTATGGTTATATTGAGAGCAAAGTGTGTAAAGATAGTTATGAATAAGAGATAGGATGCTTTGGATTGATGATAGTTTATGCAAAAATGAAAAAGGACAACAATATGCTAAAAAGATGCTCTGCTAACGGTATTCTAGCTGAAAATGATGTGATTGATCATAAAACAATTTCTCATGCGTAAAGGTTCAAAATAGGGAAAAAGTTAAGGAAATAACTTCTCTGATAAAAAGAAAATAAGAAAAGGGTATTATAATAATAATTGACGAAAAGATATAACTTCAATACCATAAGCAGAGCCACTGCTGCCAGCAGGCATCCATAGCCTCGGCAGGGTTGCTTTTTAACCCATATGAGCCAGAATCCTCAATTTATAACTACAGAGTTTCAGTCATGTTCTACAAAAGAGATCAGTGTGCTGGAGTGGTAACCAAATAAACACACTGCCATTCACTGGGATGTAGCAAAAGTGATCAGGTCGGCTCGTGATGAGACCTCATGTTCCAAGGATAATTTGGCTATCCAATGGATCATAACCCTGGTGTGGTGGCCTTAATGGGAATGTCACTTTGTTACATCCTTATGAACATGGTAGGCTGGCTCGTAATGAGACCCCCTATCCTCCATTTGCGTACAAAATTTTGTTGTTATTACACATTTTTATGATAAAAAAAGGGAGGCTCAGTACTCCTTAAGAGCAGGGATGGTGGAAGAAGTTGAACATGTCAATAGAAAAATATACCCATAATCTCATGTATTATAGATAGAGAAGATTATAACCATGAAGGGTGGAACCAGCATGGTATTAAGATAATCAATCAGTATCATGTACAGTAGAAAACAATGCAGTAAAGTAATATATAAATAATTGTGTTCTTTTGAAAATAAACTATCATCAAGGAGTTGTCCTATTAAAGATCATAACGAAAATGATATTAACTTGCTTCAATAGAATCCATAATTCTTGTCCTCATAAAAATAGTGTACTTCATACCATGAAAGGGAATCAATAAAATGTGGTTGAGATGAACTAGGAATAATCCCACAAGAGAAAGGAAGGGTTGCTCTTAAAAATATTCTCAAAGTGTTGTTTTCTTTTGAAGGAACAGCCAAAACACTCAAAAAGAAAGTGGTGTTCTATGTAGGGAACATTAAAGAAAATGCATACAGAAAAAAACAAAAATACACACAAAAAAATGTGAAAATGCAAATGCCGTTCCTTTGGAAAAAAAAGAACAGCAAAAACTAAAAGTGTCGTTCCTTTAGAAAAGGAAAAAAAATGCAAGTGTCGTTCCATTTCGAAAAAGGAACAGCAAAACGTGAAAGTGCAGGAGTGTTGTTCCATTTCGAAAAGGAATAGCAGTTGTTCCATTTCGAAAAGGAACAGCAAAACGTGAAACTACAAAAGTGTTGTTCCATTTCAAAAAGGAACAGCAGCTGTTCCATTTCGAAAAGGAACAGCAAAACGTGAAAGTGCAAAAGTGTTGTTCCATTTCAAAAAGGAATAGCAGCTGTTCCATTTCGAAAAGGAACAGCAAAATGTGAAAGTGCAAAAATGTTGTTCCATTTCAAAAAGGAACAGCAACTGTTCCATTTCGAAAAGGAACAGCAAAATGTGAAAGTGCAAAAGTGTTGTTCCATTTCAAAAAGGAACAGCAGCTGTTCCATTTCGAAAAGGAACAGCAAAATGTGAAAGTGCAAAAGTGTTGTTCCATCTCAAAAAGGAACAGCAAAACGTGAAAGTGCAAAAGTGTTGTTCCATTTCAAAAAGGAATAGCAAAACGTGAAAATGCATAAGTGTTGTTCCATTTTGAAAAGGAACAGCAAAATATGAAAGTGCAAAAGTGTTGTTCTATTTCAAAAAGGAACAGCCGCTGTTCCATTTCGAAAAGAAACAACAAAATGTGAAAGTGCAAAAGTGTTGTTCCATTTCAAAAAGGAACAGCAGCTGTTCCATTTCGAAAAGGAACAGCAAAATGTGAAAGTGCAAAAGTGTTGTTCCATTTCGAAAAGGAACAGCAGTTGTTCCATTTCGAAAAGGAATAGCAAAACGTAAAAGTGCAAAAGTGTTGTTCCATTTCGAAAAGAAACAGCAGCTGTTCCATTTCGAAAAGGAACAGCAAAATGATGGCTAAACCAAAAAGTGCTATTCCTTTAGAAAATAAATAACAAAACGAAAATGATGTCCCTATGAAAAAGGAACAGCAGGAACGACAAAAATGCACACCAATGTTGTCCCTTCAGAAAAGGAACAGCAAAATACACAACCACAAAATGCAAACACGCAAATAATGAATTAGCTGTTCACTGCATTGATGCTGAGGATGAGTTGCACTTTGAATGAAGCAACACCTGAAACACAAAATATAAGAGAAATTAGAAAAGAAACAACAAAAAGCAGTATGTAAATAAATAAATTGAGTTACAACAGCTATGATGTTATGTCAAAAAAATGATCTATTCGAAAAATGTTTTGGCAGCAAAAACATGACATGAATCTTCAAATGGAAATCAATTCTTAATTTGTTCTATTATGAATCTGTTAGGTAATGAGTTGGATGAGACTCCCTTTATTTCATAAAATTTCTTTCAAAAATCACTCGTCCATAAATTGACCTTCTTTATTTTCCCAAGACTTGCAAAAAAACGAGTGTCTACCTGCAATAAAACATTAAATCATGGAGAAAGAGAGGTGATCGGGCTCCCCCAATCCAAAAATTATGCAAAAAAACTAACAAGTAGTTACTCTGTAGAACAAATCCACAGAGAAAATAACAAAGTAAAATCTATTTGTCACCTGCAGGAGAGCAGTGACCAATCATGCTAACCTGTAGTGTTTTAATCACAAATTCTTTGTTTTTCATTGAAATTGAGTGATTCCAAAGCCAAATGAGAGCTAATTCAAAGTTTTATCTCCAGTAGCAACAGGTTTTAAAAATTCAATGATATGATATGTCAATTTTAGTTAGAACAACCTGCATAACATAGTCATTTTCGATTACCCAGCTTAGACCAACAGTTGATATTTCAAACATAATTTTTTTGTTTGATGTCGGATTCGAATTATTCAAATTGAAAATGAAATTATATTAATTTATTTATTTTCAATAGAAACATGTTTTGAAGAGAAGAAGAATTGATAGGTCAAATACTGTAAGGAACAACCAGAAAGACATAGTTTTAAGGGTGCTGATTTACGATAGATAGTCAGTATTTTGATCATAACTTCCCCATATGATATCCAAAATGAGTGATTCAAATTGTATTGTAAACTAGATTCATAGGGGAATCTACCATAGAAACAAGTTTTAAAAATTCATTCATTTAGGCCTCCAAAAACTGACTGTCCCAACTCTGTTCCTGAGCTGCCCACTAGACACCCTGTCAATGTTTTGTTTCTAACTTTTTCGTTTCAAATCCAAATTGAATAATTCAAATTGGGTTAGAAAGTAGAAATCAAGGCTACTTAGGGTAGAAACAGGTTTTAAAAATTTATTCATTTAGGCCTAAAAAAACTGACTGTCCCAACTTTGTTCCTGAGCTGCCCACTAGACACCCTGTCAATGTTTTGTTTCTAACTTTTTCGTTTCAAATCCAAATTGAGTAATTCAAATTGGGTTAGAAAGTAGACATCAAGGGCTACCTAGGATAGAAATAGGTTTTAAAAATATTCACTTTTGGTCCCTCAAAACATGACTGTCCCGACTGTTTTTCCAGAAATCTCATCAAGCCCGCAAGCCAAAAAATGATATTCAAGCATTTTTTCATATTGATGATAAAAATGAATATAAGTGTTTGTAGAATTGTTATTTATATTATAAATCATCTACATACACAAATGAATTAAAAAAAAAAAATGTCACCAATGTTAATTTGCATAGCATGTTGCAACAAAAAACAACTAGGTTTACATAAAAAAACAAAATGCATTTATTTATTCCCTTATTTATTTTATTTTCTACACTAACCTATTTTGATTTGAAAAATGAATATGACTACGTATATGAGTACTTCCAGTGAAGTCATTTTCGAAGTAAGGCTTCACGTATGCTCATACCTAAATTTGAAAAATGCATGTTAATGGATATTAGGGTATGAGAAGCCAACTTCCCTTCAAAAAATGGTATCAAAAATTGTTGAAGCATAGAGTGATGTTGCAAACAAATGATGGAGTGAAACCAATCTTCAATGTATCCTTTACTTTTTTGATTTCGCATAGCCATCATATCATGAAGTTCTTGAGCTTTTAAAATAGCTTGTTGATACATAGTAAAAGAAACCTCATTTTCTTCCATAGCTTCTACAATTTTTGCATTTGAAACATTATGAATCTCATTGTAAGTTTTCTCTAATGACGCATGTGAGATAGAATGGGTGGGAAAGGTGGGTAAATTTGGCAGTTCAACATTGTAAGCATGTTGTACTGGTTTATTGTGGCGAGGGTGTGGAATTAGTTGAGCAAGGCATTGTGTATGGAATGGAGCATTTTGATGATGTGGTTGATTGGGTTGTGTGAATGAATATGATATGCAAGCAGGATGTTGTGGAAGAGCTGGTGGAGAATGTGCTTGTGCTACAAGATGAGGGAGAGTATTCATGCAATCATAAGGTAAACCATGCCAAGTTTGTAGACAAGATTGGTGGTTATATTGAAATTGACATGGCTACCCTAACACATTAATATTCCATAATGGATTATGCAAGTAAGAAAGTGGAGAGGGAGTGTTTTGAACCATACCTGTAGGCCATGATTTCCATGGTTTTGACCTTGTTGCAGCTTCCTTACCTCTTTGATATGATACTTCCATCCTAGATAAGGAAGAGTAAAACACTTCAGTCCTGAGGGTAAAACACTTCATCAAATTCTTCATTTTTATGAACCTGCAAAACATCCAATTTTTCATTTAGAGAGCTAATAAAATCAACTTTAAAATTTTCAAATAAAGCATTGGTTTCAACTCTTATGTCTCATATTCTTGTAGCAGATTTGGAAAAGGAAAAACAAACATCTCTAGAATTCTTACCAGCCTTGGAGATTCCTCTTGAATACCTTATGCACAATTCACAAACATCATCATATGATAACAGAAAAACATCACCTTTTCCTATCAGATTTAAGGGCTCTAAAAATTTATCTTTGATTCCTTTAAGAAGGCGTGTTTTTAAGATCTCTTTCTCCAAATGCTTATATTTTGATTTTTGAAGGTTGTATTGAAATCGATCTACATAGTCCTCCAAGCTTTCATCTTCCCCTTGTATCATATCGAAAATATCTTCTTTGGATTTGCAATAGTCTTGGTACTTCTTCAAGAATATGTTCTTCATGTCCTCCCATGATTGGATGAAATTCCCACCTGGCTCATGAACCATCGGAGAGCTGCTCCTTTTAGAGTAAGAGGAAACACTTTCAACCTTTGATTGTTAGTGTAATAATCATATCCTCTACAAAGTATTTCAAACTCAAACAAAAATGTATGTGGATCTTCATTTGCTAAACCATGAAAATTTGGTAAAGATGGGGGAATTATGTGAATTTGTGTCACTCCTCCTAGATCTTTGATAGGAAATTCAAAAGTAGAAACGTGAGCCATTTCTTACCATAGTTTAAGATGTTCTTCATGTGTTTCTTCGAGGCTCCTTCAAATGTTCCTGTCAATTGGTTAGTGAAATGGGTGGTGCTTACATCACCACTTGCGTGAGATCATGGGATTCTTTTTTTTTTAAATTTCTATCTTTTTCCTAATCATTCACACAAAAATTCAAACATCTATTTCTACCCTAGGTTCTTTAACAGTCCCGCTGGAAAGCGGACGGGGGAGCAGGGCTTTTACATGCTCCGTACGTAGGTTCTTACCTTCCTTTTTTAAGATCCGACTCTTCCCTAGCAGGCACTCATCAGATTCACACTACTCTTTAGAAATGGCTACACTCTCCCCGACAACGGCGCCAAAATGTGGAGCGATAAAAAGGTGTCTTTCAAACTCCTAATTACCTTCACATTAATTATCAACCCAGGGACGAATTTTTATTTCAAGAGTGTACTCAGTCTGAGGCGGCTATTTATTCAAGAGTAATGTTTTGCAGTATAGCGTTCAGAAAATACAAGGGTAAATGAATTCTAAACCATTACTTCAAAATGATAAAATCACACAAGGCAGCTTATCAGTCAAGGGTGCGGAAGCGATAACCCATCCCTCTAGAAACTGATGGAAAGGAAATTAGAGCATGGACCATAGGTCTGGGAGCTAGGCAGCGACTGCTGAGGCTCACTACAGCCTTAGACCTTCTCTCACACCAAAGCAGCAAATACAAGTAAATGAAACGACAGAAAGTAAAATAGAACAACAAATAGGAAATGGAACAACAAGTCTAAAATGGAACGGCCGTAAATGGAACAACAAACTAGAATTAAAGGAATCTAAACAACAAACTTTAATTAATGGAAATGAACAACAACAAAGCCAAATTAATAGCAATCTTTACTTTAAGAATAAATTGAACATCACAAGGAAATAGAACAACATTGATTAATGATGGAATATGAAACAATGCTGGAAAGTCAAATATAAATACACACGGCACACCTTAATAGTAATCTGATATGGTAATCCAATTATCAGTCTTAGTTATAAAGAATACGACTGTATTTTGTAATGGAATAGCAACGTCAATAGATTCAACAATCGCCAGGAAATATAATCTCTAAGATGAATTCAGGAATACCAATTTATGAAGGTCACAACACGGTTACGCTGTAATTGAACATCAATAACATTCTGTAAGGATAAGCAACATTATATTAATGATTAAAAGAACAAAAATGCGTTACCAAGTCAAGATGAATCAATACTACATTCCTGTCATAGAGAATGATATTGATCAGTTGGACATAAATCAAATATAACAGAACCGTGATGTGAAATAACAAAACATACCAGATTACTGAATAAATCTTGATAAGAAAATCATGCATGAACTAAAGATATAATATACAGCAACAACACAATCCACTAGTGGCTGGGCCCTTAGCCGCCAGTGGATGCTGCTGGGCTACTTCAGATGAGAAGAATGAGCAGCAACTCCCAAATCATATATTAATCATCAAATGGTGCAATCATTACAACAACAAAAGCTTGAGAATTATAATGGCAATGCAACAATCCCTATCCTATCATGAATAATCCATCATCATTCTTGAATCTCCAATCCTGAATCCTCAATTCTCCATCCCCAAAGTCATCCTCAAGTCATCCTCAAGTCCTCCCCCTCTCTGATCTTTGTTTTCATTTAAATAGAGAAAGATCAGAGGGCAGTTACAACATAGATAATTACAACATGATTTCTTTTACAAAATTGGATTGATTATAACCAATTGATCAACAAGAATTATATTTCCATCTATCTTCCAACAAGAGCAAGGCAAATTTGGGTTTGCAGCTGAGATTTGGAGGACGGCCGCAACAGAAAATCTGAGAAAATCGTGCTCAAAGAACCCTGCGTTTCTCTCAGTACAAGTTGAATTTGGGCAAAACGTTCTACATTAAAGTTAATTGGGTCCGTTCTAGACAAAACCCATGTTCCAGATTTTCCAAATTCTTCTTCATTTGCTCAGAATCTCAACCGCAAAACTGTCACTTCTTATTCCAGTGAATTTCTGAGTTGGCAGATTTAATGGTCAAATCTTCAATCTAGAAATTATCTTGGAGGTTAAAAATTGTAAATAATGTTACAACTAATTTATTGAAACTATCATTGATAAAATCATTCATAATCATCAATTTATTAGAAACAAAGGAGAATAAATAATATTCATCCATAAGATCATAAATCATTTATAAAATGGATTTAAATGATAAATTATAACAAATGATATGATGAAAAATAGTGGAAATAGGCGGGATAAGTGTTCAAAAGTGATAATAATAATGGAATATTAACGGCCCAACACTTTGTGACCCATTTTTATTTCTCTTCTGAAGATATTCTTTGTTCTAAAAAGTATTAAAGACTATCATGATCCATTTTTACCTTGAAGTGTCTTCCCATTAGGCAGGGTCGCCATTTCTTAAGTGCATGTAGTATTTCCAACATTTCCTTCTCATAAATATCTTTGTGTAAATACTTTCCTTTGATTTGACAACTTTAGAAAGCAATGGGTCTTTCTTCTTACATTAAAACTGCACCAATTCCATTTCCTGAGGCATCACATTCCACAATAAAGGTTTTTGTGAAGTTCGACATAGCTAAGACTGGTGCTTGGCACATTGCCTCTTTAAGATGTTCAAAGGCCTTTGTTGCTTCCAGAGTCCATGAAAATGCATCTTTCTTCAATAATGTTGTTAGGGGTGCTATTATTCTCCCATAATTCTTAACAAACTTGCGATAATACCCTATCAACCTGAGAAATCCTCGCAAATTCTTTTTGGATGTGGGGATTTTTCCATTCCTTAATGGCTTTAATTTTGCTAGGGTCTACCTTAACACCTTCATGAGATACAATATGACCTATATATTCCACCTCTTGTACTCCAAAGAAACATTTGGAGCTTTTTTCATATAAGTGTTTCTCCTCCAATAGTTTGAGCACCATGTCAACATGTTGAACATGATCCTTCCAAGACTTGCTGTAGATTAGTATATCATCAAAAAATACTAATACAAAATTTCTAAAGAAGGGTTTGAAAATGGAATTCATCAAACCTTAAAATGTAGAAGGTGCATTGGTAAGGCCAAAAGACATGACCAAAACTTCATAATGACCCTCATGAGTTCTAAATGCTATTTTCATAATGTCTCCAGTATTCATTCTGATTTGATGATATCCTGAACTCAGATCCAACTTGGTGAAGTAAATTTATCCAATTATTCATCCAATTATTCATCAATGATAGGAATGAACAATTGATCTTTAATAGTGAACTTGTTGAGCTCCATATAATCCAGACACGTGCCATGATCCATCCTTCTTGTGCATCAATACTACTAGAGAAGAGAAAGAACTTTGACTAGGTTGAATTATACCAACCTCTAGCATTTCTGCAACCATACGTTCAATTTCACTCTTTTGGGCATAGGGATATTTGTGAGACCTGATGTTTGGAGGAACACTTCCTGGAATCAAGTGAATAGCATGATGATGATCACGAATAGGTGGGAGGCCTTTGGGAGTCTCAAATACCTTGGATGATTGTCCAAGATTGTTTGGATATTTGGAGAAATAGATGATTTCGATGTGGGAACCTCTATCAAACATAATTGTGCAATTTTGCCTCGTTGTTGTTTCTTTAGAAGCTTTGTCATTCCGTTAGAGGTCATTATCTTTCCCGGTTTCCTTGCGATACCCCTTAATTCAATTTCCTTTCCTTCTAAACAAAATTTCATGAAAATTTCTTGAAAATTTAAAGCTATTTTACCCAAGGATTGTAGCCATTGAACTCCTAATACAACATCAGCACCACCCATTAGAATGGAAATTATTGGACTATTCAATACATATTCTCCCATGGATAGTTTGATATTATGGCACTTTCCAGAGAAATTTATGGTTCCTCCACTTGTAACCATCACTTGACACTCTGGTGCTAGATATAGGAATTAATTCAATTCCTTGGCTATCTTACAATGAATAAAATTATGGGTACTGCCCGAATCAATCAAGATTATTACCTTTTTCTTATTGATATGTCCTTCTATCTTGATAGTTTGAGGAGTGGTAATTCTAGCCAATGCATTACAAGATATGTTCAGATTCATTTCTTCTTTCTCTAGGGTTTGTTCCTGGTGTATATCCTCTTCTTTTTATGTTTCTTGTTACTTTTCTTCCACCTCTTCACAATCTATGTCAAATAACTACTTCTCAGCACACTTATGACCTTTAGTGTGTTTTCTATCACAACTGTAACATAACCCTTTTTCTCTTTTTTCTTCCAATTTTTGTGGTGTCAACCTTGTGGATTGTGGAAGGCTAGGGGCAACAACACCTCCATATTTAGAGTTGTGAATGGTAGGATTCCTTGTTTCCATAATTTTTCTTTCCATTTTTCTTGCTAACCTGAATGATTTCTCCAATGAATCAGGTTCCCAAAGGAGAACCTCATGTTGGATGTTATCTTTTAAAGTCCCTATGAACACATCAATCCTATGCTCCCCTGGAATATCTTTTAATGTGCTCCATCATTAAACCCTTTTGTTTGAGATTTATCAATTGGCTAAAAAAGTGTTGCTTTTTGTATGCTCATAATGTGCTATCATTTCTTCCTTAAAAATTGCCCAAGTGACAATTTGTTTACAAGAGAAAAGCATACCATACAAACTAATTTGGTTCCAAATATAAAGTTTCAATGCATACCTTTTGTGTTTTTTGCACATTATGGATATCGAAATATTGCTCCATTTGTAGTATCCATGTTATGGGATCCTTGCCATAAAACTTCCTCATATCAATCTTTGGAACATGGTGGGTTTTCAGTTCCACGTTAGAGTCTATGAAATCATGACTAACATTTATTTTGTTCTCATCATGAGTTTCCTTTACTACCCTTTCACCATTAGTAAACATTTCCTATAGCAACTTTGACAAATCTGTCTTCAAATCTTCCATTTTGCCTTACACCTTAGATTGCATGTCATTCATCTTAGTTTCCACACCTTTATTTAAACCATCCATCTTATCTTCCATGCCTTTCTTTAAACTATCCATATTATTTTCTATTCCATCCATCTTAGCTTCCATGCCTTTCTTTAAACCATCCATCTTAGCTTTGGTTACTTTTTGTGAGAGTGAATTTTGTTGCACTTGGTCTCATAATTTTGATATACCATGTTGCATTTCTTCCTCTTCTTCATGAGTCATGCTAGAGCTTTCAGGTTGCTTACTAGGTGTTTCCATTTTGTTTCTTTGGGGCATCAATTAATGATAATTATGCTTCACTATGGCCTTTGAATTCCTTCAAACTTATGCAAAATGTAAAAAAAAAAAACTACACACCTTTTCTCACTTTGTAGTAGCTCTATACTGAATATGATGTATCTCTTAAATTTCGGATCTCCTAGGTCTAAAATTGTGAAATATGGTAGCTCTCTGAGTCCTCTTTCCAATGCCACCAGTTTGATTGAAATTGGATTCTCCACGAAAGTGTTATGCCCAATCTCCCAAGATGACCAGATTATACATTTTTTAGTAGAGAAAACTTGTACAAAGTGACATGTGTCACTGTTTCAATCTTCAGACCTAGAAATGATGCACAAAAAACTACAGTCCATCCTCTTTTATAAAGTCTTACGAAATTTCAATCTGATACACATAGATAATGTTATGATGATTTTCCCAAGGTCACCTATTTGGGATGTAATTCTGGAGCCTGCAAAAACCCTAACTTCCTTAGGTCATATATCCGAAAATATAGCGTGACAAGGTCTAAAATTTGGACCTGAGGATCACCGAGATTTCAGTTCAAATGGGTTTTTTTTAGATTCTGAAACATCACAGAAAAAAATTATAATGCAAATTCCACGATGACCTATTTGGAGCAGCGAAACCCTACAATCCAAAGCTCTGATACCAAATGTTATGTAACCAGGTCACAAAATAGAATAAAAGAGAGATCAACGCCTTCAAAATCAACCTCTTCGAGGGGGAACCCTCGTTTACATTACACAAATGAACAATTCTTGGATGATTCAAATGACTAAACCTCCTTTCTATATATAGGAGTCTAAGGGGTCACAATATAATCAAAGCCGACATAATAATAATAATACAAGGGTACAACAATACCAATCGTGGGCTTCTATGGGGCACACTAATAACAATATGGGGACAACAGGGGCACAATAATAACAATAAGGGATACAATGAAAATAATAATGGCGGAATCGCTATTATTATAGGGACCTAACAGAGTGATCTGCATGTAAGCCTTTATGAGCTTCCGATAGTAACTGGTATGTCCTATACTCACACATAGTTGCTTTACATTCCTTGGCAGATCCAAATTGATAATAACAACAATTTTGGCAGGGTCAACCATCAACCCTTGTTTGCAAACAACATGTCCCAAAAATATCCCATATGGTACACAAAATATGTGCTTCTTTAGATTTGATGAAATTTGGTATTTTTTGCAGGTATCTAGCAACAAACGCAGACTCAAAACATGCTTCTTTAGTAGACCAAAGACTTTCCAGTCATCAAAGTAACCTCCAGAATTTTGTGGATGAATTGCTTAAATGTTGTGATGACCACCCTCGAGAATATTGCAGGCACATTCTTCAGCCCAAACGACATGACTGTATACTGAAACGAACCCCATTCAGTAGCAAAAGTGGTCTTACTCCTATCCTCTAATGCGATCTTTATCTAATGGTACCCTCAAAATCCATTTGTGAAGGATTAGGCCTCTTATCCATCAATATCTCTAAAAATTCATCAACGAATGGTGTTGGAAATGGATCATGTATGCATGCATCATTCAACTTTCTTAAATGAACAAAAATTCTTATTTCTCCCTTAGTCTTTTTTTGTTGCACTACCATTGCGCTTACCCATTCAGATTCTTCCATAGGTTCAATTATTCTAGATGTGAGCATCTTACCAAGCTTCTGTTTCACGTTTTTCTTGTATTTTTGGTTTAGCCTATATGGTTGTTGTTTTACAGGTTTCACATCTAGCTTCAAAGTGATCTTCATTACACCCAGATCACCTACAATGCCTATTAGCTCCAAAAAATTCGTCGAAAATAGATCCTAGTACTCATGAAATAATTTGGAAACCTTTCCTACCGTATCCTCATCCTAGTAATTACTAATACGACTTCTAAACCTATATTAACTTGCTTTGTCTTAATAGGCTGCGATATGTTAGATATCTCAACATTTGGTCCCACAACCTCACGCTATCCTTCTGATTTAGGGATGTTGATGTTGCACGGATCCTCCTTGCCTTCTTTTGTGGTTATATTATAGCATTCTAGAGCATGTTGCAACTGCGCGTTCCAGTCAAGCTGTACCCAAGTCATAAGCTCTTTTGGTGTCTAAAAAATTGTGGTTATGATCTCTTGAAATGAATCATCTATACGCTAAAACCCATCTTTGAAACTGAAATTTAGTAGGAAGCTTTCCTTCATGTCATACCAGTCGGTGGTGCCATGGTGCAACTCCATTTCTAGATAACAATTCATTAGTATTACATCCAAAGTATGATAAAATATGTGTACCCAATATAGTTGAGGTTATTCACTTCACGCTTTAGCCCAATGATAAAAATTTTCTCAAGGATCATCCTTACCGTTATATTTCTCAGTGACCCTTGTTTTGGCATAACCAAACCTAAACCTCATCAATCAGTGGTACTCCCTCCAACCTCCTATATTATCTTTATGTGTTCCCACCATCGTGCACGCATAACCCTTAGAGATGTATCTAAGGACTGGAATCGTTGGTCTTTCGGTACGTCCCTTTCAAAGCTATCCAAAAATATGTTGACATAATCTATCCCATCATACTATGGAAAATTACGTACCTCAGTTGATATGCAATGAAGATATTTGTTAGTCTATTGCAGCATGGAGTGGAAATTTCGTGCAACCGTTTCTGCCAGTTCTCCAATTCTTCATTCGAATTTGAATGACATGAACTATTTTTCTCCTAGCTTATCCTTCCATCTATGGTGGGGTTGATATAATCCTCATCTTACATAGTTAACTTATATATGTGGTCAATATCTTCATCATCATATTCTTCATGGATAGGTTCTGTATATCATGCTCCTTTAGAGGGATCTAAAGGAACAATGACCTTGGTATAGTTCTTTTCAAATACCATACTCCTCTTCAAATTGATTATCACGTCCATATAAAAATCCCAATCAAGTCCAAGTAACACTGGGTATGGATTATTGTCATCCATAATCTCAATAAATTCAAAGTCTGATACTACACTTGCTCCTTCAATATCCATAACAATTCCATGTAATCGACCCATCAAGATGATCTTCTATGTATTGGCCATGCACAGCTGAATTAGTGGCCATTGCAACTTGGGTTGCGCCATTCACTCCAAAGTTTTCTTTGGAAATACGTTTGCATCATATCCCAAGTCAAGAATTACCTGATGCATTTTGAATTCATCGATATGTGCAATTAATCGCATCTCTCGTCCAGTTCTTTTCTTATTTTAGTTTACCTTGTTTACTATGTGTTGTTTAGGTTGTGGATTTTCTTTACTAGCGCAATTATCAATTAGCTCTTGCAGCCCTTCTACTACTTTATGATTTCTGAGCAACTTCATGCATGTCTATAGAAATGATTTCTAAACAGTTGGATCAGAATTCTTTGTCGTGGTAGTGACTTCATAATTGTTCTTTCATGGCACTAATTACATCTGTGTCCTTGATGTCGAAGCTCCCAGGTCCATGAAAATCTTATTTGCTTCCATGAAGGTTTCTTTGTTCCTCTGCATATTGAACCCAATACTCTTCTCTCATTCCTTCCTAACGATGCATTCTTCACAAGATTTTTACCATTAGCCTTATCTTTTCCTGTAGCCACACCACTTTGTGTCACTATATTAATGCTTGGATCATCCTCGCACGGTTCAGATCTCATCATTTGTAAATTATGCATAGATTGTTGATTCTTCTTTTCCTACATCTTAGCCATTAAAACAGAGAAATCATCTCTCACATGGTAAGTCTGTTGACAATAATGACAAGAAGGGTGAGTGGTGTTTTGACAATCCCATGAAAAAATGTTCAGATTTACCACAATTATAGCATATGATCTAACCCTGACCTCGTCCAACACCCCCTCCTTGACCATGTCCTCGACCTTGAAATCCTTCATGAGCAGTAGGTGAACCACGATCTTCCTGCACGTGACCTTTAGCTTGCATCCTATTTGTCAGAGTTAGATCCATCATCAAATCATAGCTACAACAATCTTTCTCATCATGTCCTACTAATCGAAAAAAGTTAAAAAGTAATTTCCTTGGTGACTGTGCATATTTTTGTAACAAATAACAATGATCACTCAGGTGCTGGCTTGCAACTTGAAAAATAGTACACCAAACACTTGGTCCGGTACTTGGTGCAATAATAGGCTTTGGCTTCAAAGGATTGGGACCTTCGATAGCCACATAATTGTGATAAACAAGACACTGGTCCTTATAGTGACCATCCACTTCAAACTTTGCACATCAAACTTCTGTGCGCATCTCAGACCAAAATTCGTTTCCTTTCTTCAGATCTTGCAGTTGCATATGCAAGCTTGCTAACTAGGACTGTATCTACTGAATCCCTATGTGAGTATCTTGTACGGGTGAAGCTTCCAACTTCATCGTGATTTCTAAGGCTTCGACCTGCATCCCAATATTTTTTTACGATAATGGTAATCTGAGATGTGGAAATAGTGCAACTATATACCACTCTTTTTGATGTTCGTCGGAGATCTGGAAGCTGACTTGTCCCAGCAAGAATTTTAACCTCCGATCTACATCCTAGGTAGTCTCATTTATTGATTTCTTTTATTTCTATAATGCATCGTGACTGCAAATTGGGCTTCTTCAACTCCTCGTTCAGTGTATAAGCTAGTGAAGTAGTTGGGTGAGTTGTATTGTACTTGATATATCATGACAAAGCTCCGTCTTGCAGTGCCGTGATAATTTGTGATTTCCACATAGCTTCTATGAAAAGCCAAAACTAATCAGGATCCTCTGATCCCTTACCCTTAAAAATATGCATCATCACTGCGTTAGCCATGTTAAATGGTGGAGGTGGAAATGAAGGTGTATGAGGTTGAGGTGAAGGTGGAGATGGAGTGGTCGAATGGGGAATCCCAGAAGTGCCTTGATTATCTGACTACAACACACCTCTAGGCGTACTAGGGTTTCTCCTTTCTTTACTTTTCGATTCACCCAATAATGGACTATACTCACCCTCAGCAAATTTATTAAGATCTATACTAAACCTTTTTCTAATTCGCATAGATCTAGTCTGCCTTCTTTTAAACATTAATTCATAGGCAGTACACCCTTTACACATAACAACATCTTAATCCATAGATTTAAAGAATTTAGGTACTTACTTCATGGACCTTTGAAAAATTGGCGCTCAGCTTCACTGTAGGATACTGATGTTTCAATCACGAATTCAGTGATGAAGCCTCCAATAATACTATCGATCTAGTAGTCAACAACTCTTGCGACCTTATTTTTTAGTCTCCTTAAGTCACTTAATTAGCTTTGGGGTCCACATAATAGGATCGTTGTGTTTCCAACAAGGCTCGTTTGTGACTATTTTTGAAAGCCACTTGTGTAGCTCGTTAGAGAATGATGTGAAAAATATCTCGTGTTGTTCTGTATAGATATACCTCTATAACCATCTTTCTATCGACTCGCACAAATTTCTATTTTCCTATGTCAAAATTCATGCAACTTCAAATCTACCCAATCTTGGATCTCTTTTTTAGTTGGGCGCCACATCACACATCTCTCAGATAGAGCTTGGTCCCGACAACAAAACCATTTGTTGGCTTCAGGGGCTTAGACCTAGGTTCAGAGTTAGTATGCACTAACCAACAAAACCCTATAATACCGACTCTTTTGACAACGATCTGTGTAGCACAAACCACTGTCTCACCTGAGGCAATATTGGTGTTGAGTCACAGAAAGGGTTTGTGTTTACTATTAATCTCATCATACTTTTCCTTTATTCTTATCTTTTCTATAGCCTAATGTGGTAATATATTAAGAAATTATGGTAAGAAATGAAGGAATTATCTGCAGTTACGATTTAGCTAATTATTACCCTTCTTTATACAAGATAACAAAAAAAAGGACAATTGTTGTTCCCTAACGAAGGAACAACAAAAATCAACAAGCGGAGAAAAGAATGCGGCGGTTGCAGACAAGGCCAAAGGAAAATTAGAAGGATCAACGTGAGAAAGGAAAGGATGTATAAAGTTAGAAATTTGTTGCAAATCCCTCAAGATCGAGAGATCCCGAGGGAACACATTTACCATTTATCTTTCACCCTTTCTGATTATAAAAGGAGACAATTGTAAGGAGAAATGGGGAGGAAACTCTGTTATTATTGAATTTGTAATTTTAATTACAGACTCTTGTTGTTGAGAGAACACAGTTATATTGTAATGCTATTTTCATTCGATGATTAATACATAAGTGAAGTTGTTGTTCCCTTGCGTTAACTGAAGTAACTTAGCAGTGTTCGCTGGCGGCTAAGGGCCCGGCCTCTAGTGGATTCAAATGCTTTCTTTGTGTCATATATTTCCAATTCTCGCAAGTGTGATGGTTTGATATTATTCTTGCTTTATGTGATTTTATCTCCTTCGTTGTTTATTGTTTTTCGGTGTTGACAGAATATATTTGTTTTATGTAACTTACAGTATTGTCGCTGATTCAATTTATTTTCATTTCAGATTGAGTTACTTAGATAAATTTTATGCTTGATTTAATCAACTATAAAGAGTATTATCTATCGTTGTTTAAGCTCTCAGATTGATATCATTGTTGTTTAGATTATTTACTGAAGAGTGAGTTTGATTTATATTAAACCATTTCAAAAGAGACGGGTTATTGCTAATGTACTCTCAGCTGATGCCATTACTAGTTGAATTGCTTGAGTAAGAATTGATTATGATTTCGATTGAAGATTGAGTCTTGAAGTTCAGTTGTTATATTCCCTTTAATCATTGCTATTGGAATTTGTTAGATGCATTTGTTTACTCTTGTATTTAAATATCTACACTGCAATTTATGAAACACTACTCTTTGAATTAAATAGCAGCCACATACTGTGTACACTCTTGAAATAAGAAGACTTGCCCGGATTGACAATTAATGTGAGGATAATTAGGAGTTTTAAAATGCACCTATTATCAACCAACAATTGGGGGATGCTAGAACCAGGTTTTTGCATCTAGAGGTGCTATGCAGTAGGTTTCTTTCAGTTTAGGGCTTAATCCAACCTTTGCGAACCGTTAACCTTATTATTACAGTCGTGGATGGTTTTCCTACTTAATAGACATGAGAGCTACATGTAACTAATCTAACATGCATTAATCACCATATAAAACACTATTTGAACCTTCACAATGCAATTATAGAAGAAATATACAAAAGTGAACCTTAATAAAAAACACAGAAAATATGCGAACATATAAAAATACATAGATATGTTCCAAATTCTTCTTTATTATTTCAAATCTTCACTAATACAATCTTTCTTACCTAACACATGCCACTGCAAGGGCTTGCACACACAGTTGTAAGAGCATTCCCCTTCACCCAAATATAGAAATATATCACAATTACAGACCCAAAAGCATATCATAACATCAAAATTGTTGCCTTTGACTCACTAAGACAACCCTTTAGATATCCCTTTCCCTTACGATACCATGGTCTGCAAACTATGGGTGAAGCTTAAGATAGTCGAAGTTATCCCATCCCTTTACAAAATAAGAGGCTTTTACCCGCCCTAAATCCCCTTTAACTCCTAGAACTCTACATAAATCACGCTCCGCTCCTCAAAATGTAGAGACTTTACATGACTTCGACAAAACTTGGACCTAGGGGACCCTTACCCAACAAAAGTGCACATGTTTTTTATCCAAGGTTCATAAAGTGACATTAGAGGTGTTGAAAGACAAAAAAATTCCTCTTGCAATAGGGGGATCATCACCTTATCAAATTCCCAATTAGACCAATTCTCGTTTGGTATAGGAATGTTCATTGATATGTGGGATTCGTTTCCACTAAAATTATTGAAAGGAGACTTTCATTGAAACTCCCTAAATCTAAATGCAATATAATTTATTAAACATACGCCCTCTCATGGGATCTGATCGAACATCTAAATAACAAAGGTTCTTTCTCTCTCAAATTGTTGATCCTATAAACTCATCTATTTGGTGACAAGAGTGGTTATTAGGGGATTTCCTTGCCCTAGAAGGAAGATGCCAAGAGGAATGGAGGGCTTTCCGTGCTGGTTTGTTGAACTCTCACATTCATATTACCAATGAGCTAGACGAGCTGAGATGGGTGCGTTCATAGACGGACTTCTACTCTCCTAAGAAGGGATATGACTGGATTATGTCCCAAATGGGGTGGGAGGAACCAAATTGGTGGGCCAAGCCACTGTGGAAATTGAAAGGGCCAGCGAAGACTCGGTTGTTTTACTGGTGTGTTCTACAAGGAAAAGTACCCACTTGGGATTTTCTCCAAAAAATGGGGGAAAATGGCCCCGAGTGGTGTTCTTTGTGTAAGGAGAGCGAGGAAACTCCCCAACATATCTTCCTTTCCTGTCCCTTTTCTAAAAGCCTCTAGAATGAAATGCTACGATTGAGTAATATCCCCCCTAAGTTGGGAGGGCGAGGAGATTTCTGAGGCCTAGAACAGCTGGTGGCAGCAGGCTCCCAATGATAAAGATAGAACACTGCCCTTATTGGTTGTGTGGGAAATCTGGCTTGCCAGAAACCGCCTGATTTTCACAGATAATTTCTTTCCCATTGCTCGATTAGCAGCAGAGGGAGTGGCCATTTGTGAAAGCATACCCTCTCCCTCCTCTTCTCAGCATACCAGGCTTGTTCAGATAGAAGAAATAAAGGGCTCCATCCCATGGGCTTACTTCGATGGGGCCTCAGATATGAATAAGAAATGCGGTGCTGGTCTGGTTATCCACTTTCCCTCAGGGATTCTCCTCAAAGCATCCATTGGACTTGGCACCGGAACAAATAATTTTGCTGAATTAAAAGCCTTAAATTTGCTTCTTTGCTGGCTCTCTTTGCGCAATGAGTGTGAGGCTCAGATATTTGGTGACTCTCTGAATACAATCAAGTGGGCCAATGGAATGTATCATTGCAGGAATTTTCTTTTAACTCCTTTTCTTAATGAGATTGTTCGACTTAAAAATTGTTTTTCTAAGCTTCAAATTTGTCATATTTTTAGGGAAAGAAACACATAAGTAGACAACCTTTGTAAAAAAGGCACTGAGCAGGATTTGGGCACATCGTCAGTAGAAGAAGTGGTGGATGGGGTGGCAAGGCAACTTGCTCCTCCCGTTTTTGCATAACTTGTGAGCTGCCCATAGTTCTCTTTCACTTTCCAGCTTTATATTTCTTTGTATATACTGCTACAAAAACTTTTATGTTATTATATAAACTGTAACAGGACTCAGTGTTGTTTTCCTCTCATTGGAGGCCTGAGTTCCTGTCTTTTTTTGATACTAAACTATCATACAGCCAGCATAGTGCCTACTATCTGGTTTTTTTACATGGTGGTTTGTCCCTCACCCTGTTTCGGTTGTTTTCCTACTAGGAAGCCGGGGGTTGGGGAAACCATAGCTTATCTAGTTGTCCTAAAGAATGGTTTTGACAAGGCTGTTTGGAGGAATATATGGAAATCTCCACAAACAACTGTTTTTGGTTTCTTTGAAAGAAGGGAAACGAAAAATGCTTTGCATTATGCTATGTAACCTTCTTATATCAATAGATGGTTCAATTTTTCTGCGGAAAAAGAATAATACCATACACCATTACAAAGAATATATTTTCACAAATCAGTAGCTTTCAAATCCTTTATTAAATTCAGATAATAGTATACAAACCAGATATAAGATTCTCTAGTTTAGGTAAACAATAACATTGAAATAAACCATATAATATTATACAACACCAATGCCACATTCTAGCTCCTCCTTTTGAGGACCTCTATGCTTCGAGAACCAACTTGAAAATAGTGCACAAGTCCTTCTTTTATAGATAACAAAACCTTTGGTCACGCACATTTCAAAAGAAAAATTAATGATAACACAAAATCTTTTTCTCGTAATACAACCCCCCTAACTCTGTCAAGAAGAGTTATATTTATAAAATTAATTCAAACAAAATAAATATAACATTTATCAACCATTTTCTAAACTGAATCGGAAGATAAAAAATTTATTGATCAAGATAATTTAATTGTAGAAATTGGATGATCTCTATGGTATGTTGTGAATTCTCCCCTTGTTGTCTCGGTCAATAAAACCATATTTCGAATAAAATTATATCATCTCAAACTCAATTGTACATTAATTAAATGAATTAAATAATAAATAAACTAACACAATATATCAATGAAATAATAAAACAAAATAGCTATGAAATCATTAAACTTAAAATATTTCCAAAATTTCAGTCCAAAAATTTTCAGCGAAAATTGCATCTTTATCACTTCCAATATATTTGGTATTCCATGTAACTTTTGGATTGTTTCCATAAATGCTTCCACCACTGTACTTTATTTAAAGGGATGAACCTTCAATAGATTTAATTGGTGTAGCAACATTTATTGGAGGCATGTTGGAAAATAATAATACTACTTCCCTTTATCACAACTTTTAATCAGCAAAAAAATGGGATCTTCTAATTAACAATTTGGTAACTTTTGAGTTATGTACCTCAATCTGGAGAATATTTGAATGGATGAAGTTTTTATTGATATATATTTGATATTTGAGTCCTTTTATATGTAAAAATTTGTTCTGTCATACTTTGATATGTCTTTTCTATAATTCTACAAGTGCGAATAGAGTTTGACGTTCCAATTGAAAGTTATGGTAACTTTCCAAAAAATTGTTGATTTTTTACCTCTTCCAATGACAAAAACTTGTATACCATATCATATGTCCAATTATTCAAATATAATTATGAAACTTGTACCTAAGGTGCTTCTATATGTATCTTGAAATTCGTGAAGTTTTTATAGTCTAAAGGGTCCCAAAAAAAATAATAGAACTAAAATGCCTAGTTATTTGAAACTAATTTCGGGAGAATTTAGGAATCTAGAATTCCTTAGGGCATATGTCGAAAATTATAGAGCCAAAATCTAAAATTAGAACTAGATATTGTTTGATATTTCTCTTCAATATCATCCAAGTTTCACCATCTAAAATGATCCAGATAGATATTTGTGGTCACCCTCCTATTCCACCTAGACTTCTAGTCGATTTCATCATTTTCCTTGATTATAGCAACATTTACTATTTTTAGCACTTCTGTGGGTCCTGAATTTTTGGAGCTGTTTTGACCCCATAAACAACATTTTTTTGAAGTCCACAACAGACTATTACCCCTGGTAAGGGCCTACCACAAATCCTGTAGTATTCAGAGATATATTTCCAACGAGGTATGGTATGCACCAAATGAAGATCATATGACCAAGTTATGACCTCGGGAAGTTGGCTGCCCAACTATCCCCAATGGGGCCCACAAACTCTTGGTGTTCCATCCCCTAGGGTCAGGGTTTTGGCTATTTAGGGTTTTCCATGTTCAATAATAAAAATAGCCTTGAGCCTCATTGTAACAAAGTTTAGGGGCATGTAGATGCCACATCTCTTCTCAAAGATAAGCTACAATTGTCGAGCTAGTTTATTTCCATTCTTCTTGTAAGCATCTTTCAGTTCTTTGATATTAATGAAATGAAGATTTATTTATGTTGCATCTCTGTGTTTATGTTTATATCCGTGTTTTTTTGCATTCCTTCATAACTATGGATTAATGCTAATAGATCCGTCTACTCTTTTCTTTGTTTTTCTTTGCGTGTCCCCAACGAGGTCAGGGTATAAGGAGTTAGGGCTCGAATGGGTTGTACCTTTGCAATACCAGCCTTGCAAACCCTGACAAGCACTGATGGTGGAATAAAAGAAAGACTAGGGAGAAGGATATACTTTCAAAATATTGCTCGAGGAATCCCTCGAGTGGCAAATGAACATGATGATGGATAACTTTGCCCAGATCCTTTGACAACTAACCACAAGTAATGGATCTTCATCTAGAAACCACTCTGGAGGTGCCACTGTTAATTTTTGAAACTAGGGTCAAATTCCACATTAAACAATTCATATTACTAAGATGATTCTTTCATTAAATTCCTCTTTTTGAGAGGACCAAAATTGACCCAAAGATCACCTAATTTGGTTAAGCGGAAGTTAAGTTTTGAATTATTTTATTCATTCATTTATTATGGAAAAGGTTGGCCCTAACCTCTTGGGTAACTGCTTGGGTCAATATCAACCCCAATTAAACCCTCAAGAAAGCCTATAAAAGGAAGCGACCTCAAGTTCATTTCAACACACTTGATCAAGACATGTTTCTATTCTTCTATTTTGTTTTGGCTTGCACATGTTTGTTAGAAGGTGTTCGCACAGGGTCTACAATTAAAGGTGAAAGGTTCAATCTGGATTAGGGTTTTTTGGATCTTGGATTTTGGCACAAAACATAATTTTTTCATATCCAGTCACAAGCATAGAGTAGGAAAGAGAGCGACTCTATCTCTCGGCTCACTCTGAGACAATTTAGTGAGAGTAACTATGGGTTTAGAGGCAGATCGGTAGGTTCCATTCCTAGTCACTTGCACAAGGTAGCCCTCAGAGAAACCTTTCCATCTCAGCCGCTCACAAAAGATTAGTAAGGGAGTTACCCTACCATATCAATTGCTTTCAAAACAACAGTAAGGGAGCAACTTTAGATTTTAGTTGTTTAGTGCCACAGTCACTCACATCAAGACCTTTTGAGAGCGATCCTACAGTCACAGTCGCTCAAATACAATGACAGAGGGAGTGACCAAGGAGTTTTAGCTGCACATAATTAGTCATGATGAGGGTGCCCAGAGTTCAAATTTAAGACTTGACATCTTGGATTTAGTTGACTTCAGTGATCTCGTAGATATGGGTTTCTCTCTGCTATTATAACAGATTGTAGATCCGTAGACCTAATTTATTTTTATCCACTGCAAATCATATGTATTGGGCTCATTGTACTCACCGGTGAAATATTTTTATGAAGATCTACTAAAGAAAAAGATTTGAAAGGGTTTCCCTCTTGTGGGGTTTTTCCCTGGTCTTGGACCAATCTGCTATCTCTTACGGTTGTGTTGTTGTCTTCTCTATCACTACATATATTGTTCTTTCTTCACTTACGTTTATGATTGATTATAATGCTAATAATTGGATGCATTGTTAATGAAAATATAAATTGGGCTAAAGTAACTGATACAACATAAAACAATTAGAAAAAATTAACATGGTATTATACCTAAGGTGAAAGAAAAGCCCAAGAGAAGACAAGTTTTGAAGCCCTCTTCTTCAGAAGGCAGATTTCCTATTCAAGGTGAAGATTTCATCCTCTACCTTCAAGGAGCATGAAAAGTTGGTTGTTGCATCATATTTTGCTACATGGAAAGTCAGATTTGAAATCATAGCGAACAACATTGATGTGCTAGAATAAATTCAAGGAAGGATGCTTGAGCCTCCAGAAAACGCTTCCACTTCTCTCAAGAATAGGTACAAGAAAGGTGAGTCTAAAGCAAAGAAAATTATATATGATGGTTTACAAGATCATTTACTTGCTTATGTTTGGAATTCAATAAAGTCTAAAGATATGTATGAAAAAATAACTGGAATGTATGAATTCAAAAACCTGAATGAGATCCCTTGATAAATCAACTCAAGGAAATGAAGATGAACAAAGGGGAATTTTTCCTATCCTATATTATGAGGATCTCTCGTCTTAGAGATCAATTGCAAATGATTGGAGAAAATGTACCTGACAGGGAGCTAGTAGTTATGGCTCTTAGACGTCTCCCTCCCATTTGGGAAACCTTCATTACTACTATCATCAATAGTATTGTCCTTCTGTCATATGATGAGACCGTTGGAAAACTCACTCAAGAATAATCTAGGATGATAGCAAGAAGAAAGATTCAAAAGCATGAAGAGGAAGAACCCACTACATACATCACTCATGGTAAAAGAGAGAAGACTAGAATAGGTTCACCAAGGAAACCTCCTTATCAAAATACAAAAAGAAGGATTGTCCTAAGATAGGAAAGACGCCACACTACAACACTAGAGGAAACTACAATAACAGAAGGAGAAAAAACTATCAAGGGAATAACTGTAACAGAAAAGATGATAGAAGAAACATAGACTCCTCAAGAGACTGTGAAGAAGATCATCATCCTAAAAATAAGTTAAGGGCTCCTAGGTATGAAAGTAATGTTGTGTAAATCTAAATATATTCTCATTTATGCTCTTACTAGTTCTTCTCCACTAGATTCATGGGATAGTTAGTTGGTTGATAGTGGGGCCACTCATCATTTCTCTGGTTATAAGGAAGTCCTCTATAATCTATTAGAGAGGGAGACTAAGCTAAATATAATTCTTGGAGACAACTCTACTCATCCTGTGAAAGGCTTTGGTTCCATCAAATTTTAGTTAAATTTTGGAAAATTAGTTATGTTGCACGATGTTATGTATGTGCCAAGATTAATGAAGAATCTGGTATCTATATCCTCTCTGGAAGATAAAGAGATGAGGGTTCCCTTCATCAAGGTTAAAGTTATAACTTGGCCTATCGATTCACCTATGAGGGATGCCTTCACACTAGGATCAAGATTTGAAGCACTCTATAAGGTCACTGCGAGGCCTTTCCTAGCACTAGTCCACAATAGCAATCATTTGAGTGAATTATGGCATCGCAGGCTGTCACATCTTCACTATGATGCACTTTCGAAATTGAATAATTTGGTCTTTGGTATTCCCAATGTTCAGTCTCATCATGATGGAATTTTCCCAGGCTGTCCAAGTGGAAAGAAAAAAGGGGGACCATTTCCCTCTAGTAAGAACAAAAGTCATGGCATCCTCCATCTCATTCATTCTGATATATGTGGGATGATGCCTGTACATTATATTGGTGGAAATATATACTACATTACCATTATTGATGACTTCTTAAGAAAGACATGGATATACTATCTTAAGCACAAGGATGAAGCCTTTGAAACATTTAAGGAATTCAAATCCTTGATCGAAAATCAATCAGGAAAGAGAATCAAAGTCTTCAGGTCCGACAATGGAGGAAAATACATGTCAAAAGAATTCATAGCATTTTGAAATCAATATAGAATCAAGAAGGAAATGATTGTACCAAATACTCTTGAATAGAATGGTCTAGTTGAAATAAAGAACAGGTCTATATTAGAAGTTTCCCGCGCTATGCTCCATGATCAAAATGTGCCAAAATTCCTTTGGGCCTAAGCTACATCTACTGTTGTATACATTCAGAATAGGGTGCCTCATCAAACATTAGAAAACAAGAATCTTGAAGAAAAATTCATAGGCACTAAGCTTGATATCAACCATCTTCGTGTATTTGGATATCCAGTATATTTTCATGTGCCGAAGGACAAAAGGAACAAATTGGAAGGTACTGGTAGAAAAGGTATGTTTATGGGTTATTGTGAAAATTCTAAAGAATATATAATTTATATTCTTGGTCAGAGGAAGTTTGAAATTAGTAGGGATGGACATTTGATGAAGGTGCAACCCTTGAAAAAGTAAGAGATCTTCCTCCACCTCCTCCTCCCAAGAAAGAGAATGATGACTGGGATATTTCAGATGGTTCATCTATACCTGACTCTAATATGGTTGATGATCCCATAGAACCTATGGATTTGTTAGATCCTCCTCCAAGTGATCCTCCCTCTAGGAAGAGACCACTTTCACTTCGCGATACTTTACAGGATTTTGAAAGAAATGTCCCCATTCACAGATCATTTAGAGAAAGAAAACAATGATGCAAGTATCAAGGATATGTTGTTACTATGAGTACTATGATTCACGCCGAACTATCCACATTTGAAGAAGCAGTAAAAGGACAAGTTTGAAAGGATGTTATGGCTAAAGAATACAAACCAATTATGAAAAATGAAGTATGGGATATTGTGCCTAGACCGAAAGGGAAGTCTGTTGTGACTTCAAAATGGCTATTTAAAATCAAACATGGAATTGATGGAAGCATTGAGAAATATAAAGCAAGGTTCATAGATTGAGGCATCTCTCAGAAAGAGAGAGAATAATAGGATGACATATTTTCTCCTGCAACCCGATATACAACCATTCATTCTATAGTTTCCCTTGCTGCGAGTTAGGGACGGAATCTTCATAAGATAGATGTAAAGACTACATTCTCATAGCATGTTACAGGAAGAGTTATATGTTTAACAACCCACATGGATTCGAAGTGGAATATTGAAGAACACATGTTTGTAGGTCTAAGAAGGAATTGTGTGGATTGAAGCAAGCTCCCTGAGCTTGGTATGCACGTATTGACAATTACTTAGTGAAGCTGGGATTCACAAGAAGCAATGTTGATCCCAAGCTCTACTTCAATGTAGTCCAAGATATGCCATTGGTTTTGGTTTTATATCTTAACGATCTATTTTTGACAGGTAGTGAGTCCTTGATGATTGAATGTAAGAGTAATCTAGCCTCTAAGTTTGAGATGAAAGATCTTGGTCTCATGCACTACTTTTTGGGCCTTGAAGTATGGAAAAAGCCTGGTGAGATTTTCCTTTCTCAAGGAAAATATGTTGTAAAGTTATTGGAAATATTTGGAATGATTGAATGTAAATCCATGGTTAACACCAATGGAAATGAACTTCAAGAAGTTATGTGGAAATGTTGCAAGATCAGACTTATAAAATCCATCCCAGTATAGACAACTAATTGGGGCTCTGATGTTCCTTGTGAACACCAGACCAAACATATGCTATGCAGTAAACACATTGAGTCAATTCATGATCAAGCCCTGCCACTCACATTGGATAGCTTCCAAACACATATTGAGATATTTGCATGAGTCGATCACACTTGGCTAAGATATTCTGCAGGAAATGTTCAACTTCATGGATACACTTATGCTGATTGGGCCTATTGTGGTCCTATAATAATAAGATTCATAATTTTGAATTGACTATGGTCAGTATTGTAATTTTGTACATACATTTTCTCTCTACAAATGTATTCCCAAATTAAAAAATGTAAAGAGGGTATGTCGTAAAAGAACAATCAAAGGACAAAAAGAAACAAAGATAAAAAAAATGAAAATACATGAACCCCAAAAACAAAAACAGATCATGAAAGTGTGCAAGTCTAAATGCCACTACTGATTTATTGTCTTAAATAATGGTTGTGTGCAGCTTGTCATACATGCCACAACCCATGGTAGTAAAACTGCTTAATCTTGACTATTTCATGCTTTGAATTTTATGTTTATAGTTAGAGAATAAAATCTGACCAAACAACTTAACATCGGCAGATCATTAGATAGGTAGAAAAAATAAAAGGAGCTCATCAATTTAATCTAAGCCCTTGGAAGATATAAGGTTAGAAGTACATAGTTTGCTTTATAAAAGAAAAGGAAACAAAAAGGTTTGCTAACTTAAGTGCACCCACCAAAATGAAGAAAAAACGATAGGGTAAGTAATGGATAAGTAGAAGAAAGGTTGCTGCATTATAAAGTTGATTGGACAAAAATACATTTATCATGCTTAATCATATGTTTCAATGTGAAGGAGCAATTAAGAAAGCAAAAACAAAGGTTTACAAGTTGATTTAATTGGCTCCCCCTTATTCATTTCATCCCTATACTTACTAATTTCTCCATCCACAAGTATGTTCTAGTACTAAAAATCCTTCAAGTCATAAAGGCTCAGAGTATTTCTCTGACTTTTGGTGGGACTGTACCCTTGGCTTAATGACTTATGGACATCAAGTGTTAGAATTCCTTTCATTACCCTAATAAACCCCTTTTCCTAAGGTTGAACTCCATTTTCCTATGAAAAGTAAAAAATCCCATGTTAAATTCCATTTCACTCGAAATACCCACAAAATATTTTATCCTAAGTATAAGTGTATGTAAAGGAAAGACACAAATATTACATTGTACTTAGTATTATTTTCATTCCACCCATTCAGTTCATATTAATTTCTAATTTAATAATATAACTCCCAATATACCCCTTTTCCTCATATATAAATAAATCCCCGTATATATTACCCCTACCCTTAGTTTAACTATAAACTATATTTTTACCCTATCCCCCTGACAAAACCCTCTTAAGTCACCAATTCTCTGTAAAGTTAAGATAATCTCTCCATTAACCCCATATGATCATTTAATTATATGTTTAACTCTAGGATAATCACAAACCACCATTAATTAAAGCCCTGAACCCCCCCAAATCCTTTGCCCATTTCATCTGGGCTAATTTGTCACCAACTGCCGTCCGATCGTCAACACCCAAATCTAATGATTCACAGCCATATTGGGTTCACCAAATATCCAACCTTTACCCACCCAATAAAGTGGTATTGCCCAAGCCCCCATATGCTACGTGTCAAGCATTAAGGTAGATCAGGTGACCTCACCAAAATACTGCCTCCTTGATAAAGTGGTGCGATGGCTTGGGAAACCACCTCCCCGCCCAACCTGAAAAACCGCCCACTATTCATTTATAATTCGCTCGCCAAAAATGACCATTGTTCAATAAAAAGGCTGAGAAGCCCTAATTGGCCTTTTTCGATCATTTTCTTTTTGAAACCTCTACAAGCCATTACGACACCTTCAAACGCATAAATCACCAATTGACCTCAATTTCACTTCTAAAGAAGTTGCAAACAACCCAATCAAGCTCTCAGTCCATACCAGATATCATTCAAACTTCTGCAATTGCCAATAACACCAAGTTGAAGTGATTTCACCCAAATTCCAAGTATTTTGAGAAAAAACCAGAATGACCCTCTCATTTGAGAATGTACAGTAAAAGTCAAAAGGTTAGAGTGAAAGTCAAAAAAGCACAATAAAAGGAAAAAAGATAAATCAGCCAGATGAAAGAGTTTCAGTAAAAGTGTATCATATTGAAAAATTAAAGAGAATAAACGCAGCCAAATGAATACAAACAATATGGAAGACAGTTACAAATCATACAAATAAAATAAATCCATGTCAAAGTAAAGATAGATGAAAAAATAGAGCAATCAAGGTAAACAATAAAAGTAAACATGGAGGAAGTAAGGTTTAAACAGATATGAAGACACTTTCACCAGCAATAGTGAAGTTTATTCAAAGTAAAGGTAAAAATAATTAAAAGAAAATTAAGGTTAAAAGATGAAATCAGAGCAGGAATGGTACATTTTCTAGAAATTTCTCGTTTAAGTCATACTTTTGCTGAAACTATTGTGGCCAATCCAAAATGCATTTTGAGAAACTAGAGGAGGTTTGTGTTCCTAAAAGGCCAATATACAAAAAATTATCTCACTTTTTACACAGATATTACAAAAAGGGAGATAAATGCATATCTTCAAAGCCTATTTTTGAGACTGTGCAAAGTCTTGTTTTTGACATCTTTTTATAGAGAATATTGTGAACAACTAGAGATGAAGTTTTGGAAACTGAAAGAGGTTTATCTCAATAACATAATTATATACAATAACATCTTTCAAGTTATATATCTATATCTATATCTATATATATATATATATATATATAAGATATACAAACGGATTGAGATATACAAAAGTATCACTAGACCCTAATTTTGCAAAATTTCTAGGGCAGAATGCACAAAGAAAGGAGGTAGTTAGTGACTTGGAAGCCTCATCATAATTAAGAGTTGCTATCAAATTCAAAATTCTCTTATTTCTCACCATCAATCCATAAGTATAGTGCCAAATAGATTCATTAGTTTTGAGTGTCCTTTGTTTAAGTTCTATTAAAGTAAAACAGTTTGAGATATTTGTAAAACCAATCTTGATATTTTTTCAAGATATTCCAGTTTAGAATTTGTATAAATACTTCTCCATTTGAAGTATTTGAGGTGGATTCTATTAGAAATTTCTATAGACTTTTTAATCAGAAGAACTAGAGGGTTATTGTATGATTTGTTGTACCAACAAGCTAGATTGATGAATAAAGATCAGACATTTCAAAGGATTCATGTATTAAAGCAAATTTCAGACAAGTATTCTCATGTGTTGTTGTCATTTTTCTCAATTTATTCATAATCTTTAATGTTTTTACAAATATAAACGTTATAACTGGAAATAATGTCTCAAAATTTATTTAATTACACTCTTTTTTAATAGTTATGCATTTGAATGTTTTCTTTTGATATTTAAATTAAAGAATTCTTAATTGGTCTTTGGTTTAGATTGATTTCATGAATATTTAGGTTAAAGGATTCTTAATTGCTCTTTGGTTTAGATTGATTTCATGAATATTTAGGTTAAAGGATTCTTAATTTCCCTTTGATATTCATTACCCCTTCATTCCTCATTCATTATGCGGGTTTGAGAACCCTTAACTATCTTGCCCTTTGAAAAGCACTTTGCTATCTTGCCCTTTGAAAGTTCCCTTTAGTGATTTAATCCAGTTTTTCTTCCTTATTTTTGACCCCATAGCCCAATGGTCTAAAGACATCAATTTATCAATCTATCTAAGAAATCCCACCACTCAATCTCAAATACAAATCAAAAACCCCTTGAACAATCATAACTAGCCTAAAAACATCTTAACTAAAACAAAGTTAAAATTTAAAGAGAGAGCCTTCTCTAAGCTTCAGGAAGGCTAGGCCTTGATCTCCAAAAGCGGTTTGTGGTTACCTTTGGTTTTTCTTTATTTTTACTTCAAAAGAATTATTAGAGTGATAAGAGGGTTGAAAATTTTATCAACAGGAAAAGTACATCTAGATGTTATTTTAGCCTTAGATCTGCCATGATATCCTGGATGATCAGGAACCAAAACTATCTAGCATTGAGCACAACCGAAGCAGAATATAGTGCCGCTAACATGGCTAGCTACGAAGGAGTATGTTTAAGAAATCTATTTGGATAGCTATTTGAGCATGTCCTTGATACAACAGTGATATACTGTTACAACAAGAATGGAATATGTTTGGCATAAAATCTTGTGTTTCATGACAAGTCCAAGCATAGTGAGATTCGATATCACTTCGTTCGTGACATGGTGCAGAGAGGAGCTATCAAGCTCCATCACATATCGATAAATGAACAGATTGTAGATATTCTCACCAAGGCATTACTAAAGATAAAGTTCTTGATTTTCAAAGAACATCTTGGACTGATGGCTATAGGCCCTCTGTATAAAGGGTAGCGCTGATCGAGGACACCGATCATACTATTCCCACCCAGCTTGAGCTTCCAGGGTGAGGGATTGAGATAGAGGGTTCTCGAGGTTGAAAAAAATCTAGACAATAGAGCGCTACCCTATATGTTACCCAGGGTAGAAGAATGTTTCTCCCCTATATTTATAGGGTTAGAGAATGTTGCTCCAATATTGGTCTTTGCAGAGTATACCCTAGTTCGCATCATACCCTCAAGAAGGCCAACTTGATGGGAATACCACTCCTCATTTTGGCCAACAAGTTGAGAGTGTACTTGGGGTGTACAACCCAAGTCAATTATGATGTAGATGTTCTACCACCTGACTACTTAAGGTCATTATTGGGAAGATTGGTAGGCAATAGGATTGGGTTGGAGATGTGATCCCTTATATGGTATATAATCCTATTTCTTAGTATGGGTGGAAGTTATTTCTCTTCTATTCTTCTTCTAGATCCATTTTTTTTTTGTAGATAGATGTGAGCAGAGATAGTGAAATCATTAAAGGATGATGCCAAGATCAACTGACAGAAATTGGCAGGTGGAATTCTTCCTAATTGAGAGGGAGTGTTAATTTTTGTAACTAGGGTCAAATTCCACATTGAATAACTCATATGACCAATATTATTCTTTCATTAAATTCTTCTTTTCGAGAGGACCAAAATCGACCCAAAGATCACCTAATTTGGTTAAGCAGAAGTTAAGTTATGAATTATTTTATTCATTCATTCATTATGGAACATGTCAGCCCTAACCACTTGGGTAACTGATTGGGTCAATATCAACCCCAAGTAAACCCCCAAGAAATCCTATAAAAGGAAGTTACCTCAAGTTAATTTCAAGACACTTGATCAAGATATGTTTATATTCTTCTATTTTGTTTTGGCTCGCGTAGGTTTGTTAGAAGGAGTTCGCATAGGGTCTGAAATTACAAGCGAAAGGTTCACTCTGGGTTAGGGTTTTTTGGATCTCAATTGCTGGTATACAACATAAGTTTTTCATCCCTGGTCATAGGCACATAGTAGGTAATAGAATGAATCTGGCTCTTTGTTTGCTCGTAGATAATTCAGTGAGAGCGACTCTGGGCTCAGAGGAAGATCAGAAAGCTCTGGTCCTCGGTCACTTGCACAACACCAGTAAGGGAGTGACCCTTCCATCTTAGTCACTCGCACAATAACGGTAAGGAAGAAACTTTGGATTTTAGCTATTTAGTGCCACACTCGCTCGCATCAAGACCTGTTTCTGGGAAAACTAGTGTCTTTTTGATCGAATAACCCTCTAGGTTTGGCAGCTACCCTAGAAACAATAGTTCAAAGTAATTCAATGATTTCTTCTATGCACAATAGATTAGAGAAGGATGAGAGGACCAACCTGGAACTTCCACTTAATCCTTTGCTCAATATTTCTCCCCCTTGATAGAGCTTGCAACTCCTCTTCGCACTTATCCCACTCGAAGAGTTCTTGTAGAAACACAGTAGCAAAGAACCATCAAAGAATCTGAATCTATTGTAACATAAACACTATGAAATCAGATGTATAATGAACATACAATGGCATTCACAAAAAATAACATTCACAAGTGCACAATTATATGGAAGAAAAGCTGAAGAACTTTATTAAATAGAAGGGAGAATTACAACCCAGTTGTCTGATCCAACATCATCCTCCCAGCATCAATCCCTCTTCACCTCATGAAATAACAAGATGACACCAACAATACAATGCTCTTATCTCAAACACAAACTATCAGCGCTTCCTTGCAATTCACAATATTCCAGCCTCTGGATCTCTTAGATGAGGGATCCATTTATAGATGTGTGCAAGGGTGTGAGTCATCTCTAGGGTTTTGATTAATTTCATTCCACTTGTTACAATTGATTCCACTTGTTACAATTGGTTCCACTTGGATATTTCTTGGATCTCTTACTCATCGTTGGGTGAATTCAGAGAGGCAAGTGTCATAAGAGAAGTTTCTAGAAGATTCCATGAGAATCCACTTAGCAAACTATCTCGGACGTTTGTCCATCCTCACCCATTGCACCCTATAGAAGGCTCGATCAGTATGCATCACACTTGGATAATGTAGAATTTAGTATGCATCACACCCTGACAGTGGAGCAGTCAGTATGGTCCAGTTTAGGCCAATTCTGGATGGTTTCTTAGGTGGAACTTTTGGGGAATGATGTAATTAGATGACCATGTTATTTTAGGGTATGAAGTAACTCTTTTAGGGGTTGAAGAGCCCTAGTTTATTGACATATAATATTGGGGTTGAAGTTCCCAAATATGTCTATAACGGTTTCCCCCTAAAGCATGAAGTCATAAATCTTGATGTCGGGTGAAATGATTTGTCATGAGGATCTGAGGTTTCACACCGGAAGGTGACCTGCATAAGATACAATACAATATATCATCATAATATAATTTTCATGATCTAGCTGAGGCAGGCATTCCCATGCTCAGATTTATAAATTCATTTTATGTACATGGAACAGATAGTCAGCTGCAGTCGCAGATTGATGATTCTTCAGATGTAGAGTCATCATCCTTGGCTCGAATGACCATTTGTGCAGCTTCTTGTGTACATTTGATGTCTTTATATCCCTGAATATATCGCAGCCCGAATGGATGAAACTAGATCCGGGGTCTTCAAACTTGTTCAATCTTTGCCCGATGTACAAGTCAATCCATGTGAAGAGATGTTCTGAAGTCGAACATGGAAGGACATCGCCTGATTACCAGCCAATAATGCCAACTGTTAACAGGTACGAGAGGAATCACTAATAATGATAATGACCCTCAAGGTACTATAGTACAATTCACGTGGTGTGAATTTATGATCCGATGTCAAACACCACGCAAAATCTTTCGGTCAAAGGCTGTTGATGTCAACTTGTCGCCGGAAGTGAGAAACTTGCCATTGAGGCATGCAAGCTTCAAAGCACTAAAAGGGTTGTTTCTAAGTCAACTTCCTGGATAAAGAGCTAATGTCAACAAGAAGTGACTCGTCGTAGGAGGGCCATGATGTATCCCACATCTACGACATGAAATGAAGCAAATGATTTCTGGAGGTGAAAACGATCTGACGACACAAGGTTTAAGAATGGCGGTCATGAAAAGATGAAGGTTGGAGGTATTGCAGTGGATGAGGCATTAACTGGATTGTGGTTTTTCAACTGAATGACTTCTCTTGAACATTTCAGCGACACTGAGATGGATTGGTAGCATTAACCCCAAAAGATGGATGGTGTGGAAGACCAATGGTTAGATGACCGGTGAACGAAATAACGCAACCTACCTCAATAATGGTGATGGAGTGAAAGTGTCATGTTCAAGAGAAACCTGCTACCATAAATTTCTTCAAGTTTCTTCCCTTTTTCCCCAGTCATTGTTGACCATTACCTCTTTATTTTTGTCAAGCTTGAGGAGGATAACATATGCCCTTCAGGCAAACCTGTCGCTATGTTTTAATGAGTAGAGCGACAGAGAAACTTAGTCTTATCTAGATTGGACAAGTTTGTCGCTATTGTTTTAATGAGTTTAACGACAAGGATAACTCGGCCCTTTTCATGTTTAGAGAGTTTGAAAATGGATGAAAAGAAGACTCTAGAAATTATTTTTCGTAGAATAATCCCTTAAGCTTGAAAAAGGATAAAATAATACGAAAGGGATGACTTTTCCAATCACTTTAACAAGCCGAAAAAGACAAGCGCTCGAACTTTTTCGTGAGATAATCCCTCAAGTCGAAAAAAGATTAAAATATATAGGAGGGATGCCATTTCCAATCACTTTAATGAGCTGGAAAGGCCGGTGCTCGACAATCTTTTCATATTTAATGAGTCTAAAAAGGGTTTAAAGGAGAGTTGATTTGAGGAAATAGTGGTGTCTGGGGTAGCAACTGGTTTTGGGTAATCTTGGAACTTCTCAAAACATGGTGAATTGTGTGAAGAGGATGGCTAACAAGACCACTCATCGAAATTGTTCCTCAAAAAGGGTAAACAACCAAGTGGAAGCGTATGATCGGCCAAAAGAATGGAGGTGATGGGAGGTACACAACCAAGGTTCAAAAGGTTGATGGAATGGCAATCACAAAAGTTAATTACTCCAGGTGGGTTCATTTTTTAATGAGCTTGAACCATGGGGGAACTATGCTCGGTGGTAGGTTTATTTTTTAACGAGCTTAAACCATGGGGGAACTATGCTTAGTTTTAGTTTTCTTTTTATGAAAGATCTAAACTAAAAATCGAAAAAGAAATTGAAAAAAAGAAAAAAAACTAAAGCTTGAAACAAAAAACTAAAAGGATAGAAAACAACAAAGCTAAAAAGCTAGAAAATGAAATTGAAAAAAGTTTGCATGCCCCCAGCATGATGAAAAGGAGGGTCTCCAGTATCCATATGGAAACTTTTGCGGTTAGGTAGGATGGTTTCATCTGCAGAATAAACAAAACACTTCCTTAGCTTTGTCCGCAGAATAGACAAAGGTGAATGGTGTGTCAGACCAATCACATAACCTACAGGGAAACCATGTTAGGCAGGATGGTTTTGTTCAAAGAATAGAAAAAACACTTCCATGGCTTCGTCCATAGAATAGACGAAGGTGAATGGTGTGTCAGACCAATCACATAGCCTATAGGGAAACTTATCTTTTCAACTAGGTTCGTCCGTAGAATAGACAAGAGTGCATGCCCCCTAAGCTTAGTTACATTCACCAGACTACTCCTGGAAATTAGGTGGATGGAATGAAGGCTGGAGAGATACTTTTGATGCAAAAGGACCATTTAGGGATGATGTTTGACTTGGAGCTGTGCTTGAACTGGGAAATGAAAGCTGGTATACAGTGACAATTTTGCCTTCATGTGGGAAACACATCACTCAGAAGAGTGTTGAAACAATAACCTCCATGTTATAAACATAGTCACATCCAAGGAGTAGATTGTAATCTAACAGTCCTGGGACTACCATCACATTCAGATGAACAATTTTCTTTCCCAAAGTGATCGGTAACTTAGGAAGGATCCCTAAATGTCAACTGGTTCCTTTGTTAAAGCCTAACAGATTTGGTGTAATAGGTGTAAGCGATGGTGAACCAAGTGCTTTCCAAGCAGTTGAGGAAAGAATACTCACTGATGCACCTTCATCTATGATAGTGCCAGACACGATCAATTTCTAAACTTGTACTATGATCCGGAAAGGTACATAAGAAGGAAGGTGTTGGGTCCCTATAATACTAGTGATTACCCCATTAATATTGTATTTGTACCCCTTATTAATATTGTTGTGCCCCTATTATCCCCATATTGTTATTACTGTGCCCCATAGAATCTCTCTATTGTTATTTTTGTGGCTTTATATTATTATTGTTAGGTCGGCTGGGTTATATTGTGACTCCTTAGACTCCTATATATAGAAAGGAGGTTTTGTCATTTAAATCATCCAAGAATTGTTCATTTATGTAATGTAAAGGAGGTTGCCCCCTCGAAGAGGCTAAATTCTAAGGCGTTTATATACCTTTTCTATCTTTTCTTGAGCTGGTTTCATAACATTTAGTATCAGAGCTTTAGATTCTAGGGTTTCGCTGCTCCAAATAGGTCATCGTGGGATTTTTGCTATAAATTTTTTTTTGTGACGTTTCAGAAGCTAAAAAAAAAACCCATTTGAGAAGAAATCGCGCTAAACCTCGAGTCCAAATTTTAGAGCCTTTTGTGCTATATTTGCGAAGATATGATGTGAGGAAGTTGATCTTTTTGCAGACTCCTGAATTACATTCCAAATAGGTGACCTGGGGAAAATCGTCATAACTTTCTCTCTTAGCATCAGAATGAAAGTTCATAAGAAGGTACAGAAAGAGGATGGAATCTAGTTTCTTGTATATATTTTTTAGAGCCAAAAGTTGAAACAATGACTCGTGGCACGTCATACAAGTTCGCTCTACTGAACTAGTCTATAATCAGGTCATTGTGGGAGATTTCGCATAACTCTTCCTTGGAGAATCCAATTTGGATCAAACTGGTGGAATTGGAAAGAGGACATAGAGGGATACTGTAGGTCACAATGTTAGAACTAGATGATCTGAAAGTACAGAGATACATCAGAGGCAATATCGAGCTCCTACAAAGTGAAAAAAGGTGTGTAGATTCTTTTAAATTTTTGCGTAAGCTTGGTTTGAAAATTTATTTTGAAGAATTCAAAAGGTATAGTAGAGCATTACTATTGGTAACTGATGCCCCAAGGAAAGAAAATGCAAATACCTAGTAAGCAACCTGAAAGCAGTAGCATGACTCATGAAGAAGAGGAAGAAATGCTACATGATCTATCAAAATTACAAGACCAAGTGCAACAAATGTCAGTCTCACAAAAGTTAACAGAAGCTAAGATAAATGGCATGGAATCTAAGATAAAGGGCGTGGAAGCTAAGATGAATAGCATGGAAGCTAAGATGGAGGATTGGAAGATAGATTTGAAGACAGACATGGAAGAATTGAAGATAAATATGGATAAGTTGCTACAAGAAATGGTCACTAATGGTGAAAGGGTAGTAAAGGAAACTCATGATGAGAACAAAAGAAATGTTAACCATGATTCCATAGACCCTAAATTTGGATTGAATACCCACCATATTCCAAAAATCGATATGAGGAAATTTGATGGCAAGGATTTCGCAACATGGATATTACAAATGGAGCAATTTTTCGATCTCAATAATGTGCAAAACACACAAAAGGTACGTATTGCAAATTTATATTTGGAACCAAATCAGTTTGTATGGTATCAATGACTTTGTTCTCATAAAAAATATCACTTGGGCAATTTTTATGGAAGAATTGATAGCACATTATGAGGATATAAAAAGAAACACTTTTTTTAGCCAATTGATAAGTTTCAAACAAAAGGGTTCAATAATGGAGCACATTGAGGAGTTCCAAAAATTGAACATAAGAGTAAAAAATATTCCAGAGGAGCATAGGATTGATGTGTCCATAGGGACTTTAAAGGATAATATTCAACATGATTTTCTCCTTTGGGAACCTGATTCACTAGAGAAGGCATTTAGGTTAGCAAGAAAAATGGAAAGAAAAATTATGGCAACCAGGAAGCATACCACTCACAACTATAAAGATGG